>PVJX010051769.1:0-10218 GCA_004027295.1 Dolichotis patagonum | reverse complement strand
TTGTTCATGAATTCTCTTCCTACCCCTATATATTTGAGGTTTTTACTTACTTTGTCTTCAAGCAGTTTTAGTGTTTCTGTTTTAATATTTAGATCTTTGATCCATTTAGATTTTAGTTTAGTATATGGTGATAGACATGGGTCTAGTTTTACTCTTCTGCATATGGACAGCCAATTTTTCCAGCACCATTTGTTAAACAGACTGTCATTCTTCCAGTGAGCATGTTTGGTCCCTTTATCAAAGATAAGGTGGTTGAGTGAGTTTGCAGTTGTGGTTGTATCTTCCAATCTATTCCACTGATCCTCTGGTCTGTTTCTATTCCAGTACCATACTGACTTTATCACTGTAGCTGTGTAGTATAATTTTAAGTCAGGAATTATGATGCCTCCTGCCTTGCCTTTGTTGCTTAGAATTGCCTTTGCTATTCTAGGTCTCTTCTGGTTCCAGATGAATTTTAGGAGTGATTTCTCTAGATCTATGAGGTATGTTAGTGGTATTTTTATTGGAATTGATAATCATTTTACTAAGTTTTTGTTGGATCATTGAACAGAACTGTTTGCAGTCTCAAAGTTTCAATGTCCACTTTGTATGCTTTAATTTTGTAACTTGACAACAATTTCTAAAAAGACAATATGTAATCTATCTACTAGTGATTTCTTACTGCCTGTTTTGTGAAATTCTGCATTACCTCTACCCTTTTTTCTGTTTTTTTCTCTTTAAATAAAAATTTAAAAATAATATTATATAATATATTAACTAGTGTTAATTTGCTTTTTTTTGAAAATTTGTACAGTTTTTATCCTTTTTCTTTTGTGTTTTTTAAAAATTAAATGAAGATATGGGGAAAAATGGAGGGGCTCTGGAAGATGATGGAGACTATGGATGACCAACATAAAAAAGAAATAGAATCTTTGGAAGTTGTCCAAACAGAAATCTGAGAGATTAAAAACTTCATTGAAAGTATATGCAACATATTGAATGAAAGTGGGACTAGAATATCAAATCTAGAAGACAGGATTGTTACTAGTGACTAGAAAAGAAAGATATCTTAAAAATATATAGACACCAAGAAAAATCAATCAAACAGCTCCAAGGTGAAGGAATGAAAAGCAACCTAAGATAAATTGGAGTCAGTGAAAAAGTTGACAAGCACAAAAACCATTGAAAACATCTTAACAGGAATAGTTGCAGCAAAATTCCCAAACATGAAAAATGAATTTCACATACAAGTTAATTAAGTATATAGAACCCCAAATAACAAGGACCAAACTAAATCTATACTACGGCATATAAAAATCATGATTCCAGAAATTCAGTTCATGAACAAAATGTTAAAATCAGCTAGAGAAAAGAAACAGATCACCTATAAAGGAATGCCCATCAAAATCACAGAAGATTTCTCAACACAAACCCTCAAATCAAGGAGAGCTTGGAGTGAGGTATTTCAGGCCCCAAAAGAAAAACACAACCTCCAACCCAGAATAGTGTACTCCCCAAAACTGTCTTTCAAATTTGATGGAGAAATAAGATACTTCCATGAGAAATAACAAAGAACACCTCTGGAAATTGATGCACAGTAAGCCAACTCTTCAGAATGTTCTGAAGTATACATTAGAAGCAGAAGACAAAGAGCACAATCATAAGAACAACAACAGAAAGAAGCCACTAAGCAGGGCTAGAAATTAAATAGAAGAGAAAGACCAACCACAGGAAAATGATATGGAAAAGTTAAGCCAATACATATCCCTTATAAGCACCACTGTAAATGATCTCAGTTCACCCATCAAAAGGAACAGACTGGCCAAATGGATCAAGAAAAATGATCCAACAATGTGTCACATTCAAGAAACACATTTAACCCAAAACCGAACTCATAGACTTAAAGTCAAAGAGTGGACAACAATACTCCATTCCACAGGAACACAGCAAAAAGCAGGGCTAGCTTTTATACTTGCAGTGAATGAAAAGTTTAAGCTAAGACTGATTGAAGAGAGACAAAGAATGTCATTACATACTAGACAAAACTGTATACTAAGGAAAAACACCACAAGGAAGTAACAACAATCATAATATATATGAACCAAACACTGCTGCATCCAACAAATATTAACAAACATGAAAAGTCAAAGAAGCACTAACACAATTGTAGTGGAGAGACTTTAACTTTCACAAATACAAAGATAAACTATAGAAAAAATAAACAAAGAAATATCAGAAATAAATCAAAACTCTGAACCACTGGTCTCATGTGGTGTCTAAAGAGTATTACACCCCAAACATTACATCAAAGGTTCTCCAAAATAGACCACATATTAACCCAAAAAAACATGCTTAAGTAAGTGCAAAGGAATTGAAACTATCCCATGTACACTATTTGATCATAAAGCAAAGACACTGAAAATCAGCAGTAAAAGAAATTTTAAAAACCTACATGAGCAGTTGGAAATTAAACAATATCCTTCTGAATAACCAATGAGTCACAGAAGAAATTAAAGAAGAAATTAAACAGCATGTACAATTAAATGATGATGCTGATACAAGGTACCAAAACTAATGGGATGCAATGAAAGCAGTTCTATGAGGAAAATTTATAGCTATAAACTCTGATATTAGGAAAATAGCATGAGCTCAAATAACTTAATGTTGAACCTCAAAATTCTAGAAAAAGAACAAATCAAATTCAGCACACATACTAAAGATAAAATTATAAAGATCAAAGTAGCAATTAATGTAATTGAGACTAACAAAATAATACAAAGCATCAATGAATCAAAAGGTTTGTTTTTTGAAAGATAATAAAGTTAATAAATCATTAGCTAACCACATCAAAAAAGAAGAAAGAAAACACACAAATTTGAGCAATTAGGAATGAAAGGATGAAATCACAATGGATCCTACAGAAATCCAGAAGATCTTCAATACCTACTTCAAGAACCTGTACTCTACTAAGAAGGAAAACACAGAAGTAATGGACAGATTCCTGAACACAATTGAATTTCCAAAACTAAATCAAGAAGGTATAAAAATTGTAAATAACATAATATTAGCCAATTAAATTGGCAATATAATTAAAAACATACCAACAAATAAAAGTCCATGTCCTGATTAATTCACTGTTGCATTCTGCAAGAAACTTAGGGAACAACTAATGGCATTAATGCTGAAACAGTTTAAGGAAATTTAAAGGGAAGCAATGCTTCCAAAAATGATTCCTGGAAGCAAGTATTACCCTTAATCCAAAACCAGAGAAGGACCCAAAGAAAAAAGAAAACTACAGACAAATCTCCCTAGTAACATATATGAAAACAATCTCAATAAGATACTGGAAAACAGAATAAAGCAAATCATTAAGATGACTATATACCATGACCAAGTAAGATTCATCCCAGGGATGCAGGGATGGTTAATAAACATAATACAACATATTGACAGAGTAAAGAACAAAATAAGTATCAACGTCTCAATCATGCAGAAAAAGCTTTTGACAAAGACCAATATCCATTCATGGTAAGAACCCTACAGAAAATTGGAATAGATAGTCTTTACCCAACCTGATTAAAACTATCTATGACAAACAAACAGCTAACATCATACTAAATGTTCAAAAATTGAAAGCTTTTACTCTAAAATCAGGAACAAAACAAGGATGTCCATATTAACATCCTATTTGATATACTTCTGGAAACATTAGCCAGAGCAATTAGAGAAGAGAAACAAATAAAAATAAAAAGGATAGGAAAGGAAGAATTTAAGTTGTCATTACTTGCAGATGACATGACACTCTACATAGAAGTCCCCAAAAACTCCATGAAAAAAACTAGATTTAATAACAATATTCAGATGTGTAGCTGGATACAAAGTTAACACTCAAAAATCAATAGCATTCCTGTACACAAGCTATAAACCCATAGAGGAAGAAATTAGGGAATCAAAACATTTCACAATAACATCCAAAAAACAAAATACTTAGGAATCAATCTAACAAAGGAAATAGAATGGTACACATTGAAAATTACAGAACTCTGAAAAAGGAGAGCAAAGAGGACATCTGAAAGTGGGAAGGTATTCCTTGCTCATGGATACTAAGAAACAGCATAGTGAATACGGTTATACTTCCTAACTCTTTATGCAGATTTAATGAAATCTTAATCAAAATACTATGATCATATTTCACAGAACTACAGCAAATAACCCTAAAATTAATTTGGAGCCAGAAAAGGACCACAATATCAAAAGCAATTCTGGGCAACAATGGCAAGTCAGGGAGCATCACAATCCTTGATTAGAAATTATACTACAAAGCTACTGTGATAAAGTCAGCATTGTATTGACAAAAAAAAACATAATCACTGCCAATAACAACAAAACAGACCTCTGATTCAGTGGAACAGTATAAAAGATGCAGATGAAGCTCCAAACATACTGAGCAACCTTGTCTTCTACAAAGGTGTCAACTATGTTTCCTGGAAGAAAAGATAGCCACTTTAATAAATGCTGCTGGAAAGCTGACATACTTAAAACTAAAACCAGATGCATACCTATTACAATGCACTAAACTAAAGTAAAAATGGATCAAGAATCTACATATTAAAACAGAAACACTAAATCCACTGGAAGAGAAAATAGACATGAGAAAATAGAAATGAGAAAAAAAGAGAAAATAGAAATGTTGAAGATATAAACAAACCCTAAACCATATGAAAAATAGTACAAAGAATTAACAAATGAGATGTGACTTTACTAAAAAGCTTTTTCACTGCAAAAGAAATCACCATGATCTATGTGCAACTATGTTTATAGCAGCCCAATTTGTGATAGCTAAATCTTGGAGTCAACCAAGATGCCCATCAACTATAGAGTGGATGAAAATGATGTGGTATTTTTACACAATGGAATACTACTCAGCTATAAAAAGGATGATTTGAGGCCTTCATAGGGAAATGGAGTCAATTTGAAGCCATCCTCATTAGTGAAATAAATAAGAATCATATTTATAAATATCACATTGTTTCTCTAGTTTAAAAAGTAATAAGAAATGTAAGAGTAATAAAACCCAAAATGTATAATTGCTACTATAAAAAAGAGAGGAAAAGAAAGTGCTCTAAAGGATATAATTGCACATAAGTTTAATTGTGTAAATAGATGACCATACTACTGTTTTTGTTAGATGGTTGAGCAGAACTGTTAACAGTCTCATTGTTTGAATGTCTACTTTGTATGCTCTAACTTTGTAACTTGAACAACTACTTCCAATGATGAGAGTATGTAATGTATCAATTGGCAATTTCTTAGTGTTTTTGTTTGTTGTTGTTGTTGTTGTTGTTTTGGTTTTTTTGTCTGTTTTTTTTTTGTTTTTGGTTCTTTTATTTTTTTCCCTTTGGAATTCTGTATTGTTGCTACCATTTTTCTGTTTTGTCTGGTTGTTTACTTTCTCTTTATATAAAATTATAAAAAAGAAATAACCAAAAGAGTGATAAGACAACCCACAGAATGGGAAAAATTATATCTAGCTGTCCCTTAGTCAAAGGATTTATATCTAGAACATATAAAGTAATGAAAAACCCAGCCCCCTCAAAATGCAAAGACTCAGTCTAAAAATGGACAACTGAGATGAATCCACACTTCTCAGATGATAAAATACAAATCTTGAAAAAATGTTAAACATCATAGACATCTGAGAGATGCAAACAATACTGAGATTCCATCTCACTCCAGAAGGAAATAGTATCATTTAGAAACTAACAAATAACAAATGCTGGCAGGACTGTGGGGAAGAGGAACATTTCTCTACTATTTGTGGGAGTGTAGACTGGTGCAACCACTGTAGAAATCAGAGTTGGAGATTCCTCAAAAAACTAGGATTAGAAGTCGCATTTGACCCAACTATTTCCTATCTGTGTATCTTCCCAGAAGAATTAAAAACATCATACCACAGTGATAAATGTGCACCCATGTTTATACCAGCACAATTTGTAATAACTAAATCTTGGGAACAACCTAAATGCCCTTCAACTGAGCAATGGACAAATATATAGTCATATGGAGGAGTAAGCTGGAGACTTTTACAAATAAATGGGTACAACTTGGAATCATACTCACAAGTGAAACAAATCATACTCACATTCATAAACATCATATAGTCTCACTAGTGTGAGAAGCTAAACAAGTAAATGGAACCCAAAATGTATGATAGGTATTGTGAATTGGGAAGAAACTGTGCAAAATAAAAGAGAAAGTATGATAGGGGAAATAGGAAATGAAGGAAGGAAAAAGAACGAAAAATTTATAAATAAGATAGTTAACATAGTTATACTGTTAGTTCTCCTTAGTTCATTTGAAAGAAAGATTTGTGCTAACATTGTTTGGACAATATCTCATGCCTCTATATCTTGTACCCTAAGTAACTACTCTGAAGACAACAATACACAATGTATTATTATTATTCTCCTATTAACTTGTTTGAAAATTTGTTTATTTTTTCTTCTTTTTAAAATAAAAAGTAAATACATACATACATACATACATACATACATACATACTGTGATGTCCTTGCCTGTCTTATCATTTTATGGATGTAGCAGAGAGCTAAGCTCAATTTGAAAGTCTGAGTTGGTCCTAACTCAATTAATCAGGTGTTCTTCAAAGTGTTATCCTTACTAATCTGCAGCAGAATCAGTTGGAACTCTGTTTAATAAAGCAGATACTCCAGATCTGCCAAAGGAGAAGTGTCAGTTATGGAGTTCAGGAATCTGCATTTTAACCAAATCCTCAGGAGGTTTTAATGCATAAGAATATTTTAAAATTGTTCTCTCAAAATTTGAATTGTTGCTCATACATAATTACTATCAGTACACATTGCCCTAAGGAGTTTTACTTTAGTATTTCAAACTTCATACATAGTGACATTATTACTGAAGAACTGCATGCTTTAAGAAAGGCTGATGAGCTACTGTGTTGAGTGTTGTAGACAAATTTAATGAAAAAGTAAGTTAGTGTAATGCTACACTTTCATCTTTTGAACATAGTACAAAGTGTGTTACATCTTGCTATGGTCTGAACTATTTCTTGTCAAAATTCAACTTTTGAGTTTCTAATGCTCAATGTGATGGCATTAAGAGATGAGGCCTCTGGTAGTTAATTAGGTCTAGATGAACTCATGTTGGTGGAATCTTCATGATGAGATTAATGCTTAAGAAAAGACAGAGAATATTCTGCCTGTCTCTTCATTTCTCTTTCTACATGTGTCTAGCTCTCTGTGTGTCTCTATCTCTCTCTCCCGTATCTCAGTCTTCCTCCTTTTTCTCCTGCCCTTTCTTCCACATGATCACACAATGAGATACCATCCATGAGGGCTCTCAGCCATTGTGGAATCCTGATCTTAGAATTTTAGCCTGAAGAATTGTGAGAAAATAAGTTATCACTGTATAAACTATCCAATCTATGGTATTCTGCTATGACAGACCAGTTGTGAGAAAATAAGTTATCACTGTATAAACTATCCAATCTATGGTATTCTGCTATGACAGACCAGTTGCCTAAGACACATTTTCAAGTGCATGTTTGATTTTCACTGACTTTGGAGTCTACCACTGTGTTTTCCATACCATAAGTCCTTATCATTGCACCATATCATTCATCCTAGATTATTCTCTTGTAAGCTGAGACTACCACACTTTCAAGTTCTGTTCAGCTAATCCAAATTTACTAAATTTTAACTTATCCACTCACTCTGTTATTTATTCATTTTTAGAGAATTTACTGAGGCCTTTCTCTACAATCCATAGGGGCTAGACCTCATGCTAAGTGGTGGCAAAAGAAATGAATCAAATTTATTTGCTTCCTCCCTTTACGGAACCTTCAGCCTCATGCAGAAACAGAAAATCAATAAACAGATATGTTAACACAAATCAGAAGTGGAAAGAAGGAAATCAGAAAGGACTCAGTGTTAATATTTAAACTGATTTCTGAAAGATGGCAATGAGTAACTTATGCAAAAGTCAGAGGACAGTATACCAGTTAGATGTAAAAATATGAGATATTTTCTAGGGGAAAAAAGACTATGACCAAAGGACAATGTGGTGCAACACTGTGCTGTGTCACTTAGATTGTCTTTTGTTGAAGAATTTTTGTCACCGGCTGCTAGTGCTGATGGCAGGTTTATTGCATTCTCAGCACTTTTGGAAACTTCCTCAACTGCAGTGATCCATGTTGCCAAGGTCACATTTTTCTCAAGTTGAGCCACATCCAGAGAAGGAGTCATGTGACTATCCCATTTCAAAGGAAGACCACTCAGAAAGCCCATTTCTAGTCACAGTGCTCCCTCAGGAACAGCTAAGTGCATCACCAAGTCAGTATTAGAGAGTGATTTCTCCCCATTTCCACTCCCTTTTCCTTTTCTCTCTTAATCCTATTAAGAGGCATTTTTAGTAAATACCTTGCATGTTAATCTCCACCTTAGAGTTTATTTTCAGAGAAATGTAAACTACAGCATCCACTGTAGCTAGATAGGAGTGACTTATGAGTGAAAATTCAAGACCAGATGATGTCAGGTTTGGTACATAATATTTGATTTTTTTTCTTACTATATTGTAGGCTTTTGAAAGGCATACCAAAGTGCCTTATTCTACTCATGGAAAAATGTCATAAATACCTAAACAAAAGGACATTTGACAAATTAACCAGTTAATGCTCTTTAAAAGTGTCAGTGTCCTGAAAAATAAGGAAAGAGCAAATAACTTTGATAGACAAGAGAGGACTATGTAGAAATAACAGCTAAATGCAATGTGAGATCCTTAGTAGCACTCTGGAACAGAAAAAGGATTGTGAAGAAACAATGAAATTAGAATAAGCCTTGCAGTTTACAGTGTTGCACCAAGGTGCATTTCCTGGTTTTGATTGAGTACACTATGTTTAATGTAGGATGTTAACATTAGGAAAACCCAAGTGAGAATATTGAGGGCACACTTATATGATTTTTAGATATTTTCTATAAAGCTAAAATTAGTTGAAGATACAAAAGTTAGATAAATGTTATTT
This sequence comes from Dolichotis patagonum, assembly GCA_004027295.1. NCBI lineage: Eukaryota > Metazoa > Chordata > Mammalia > Rodentia > Caviidae > Dolichotis > Dolichotis patagonum. The sequence continues at coordinate 1,182 of PVJX010051769.1, read as the reverse complement.
GGGCTGCTATGTGAAGAAAGGATTGTATGAAGAGCAAAAGTGGAAGAAGACAAACTAATGAGTAGCATGCCAAAATGTTACTGGTAAACAGGTAATGGTGGTAGTTTGGAGTACAGCAGGTAGGAGAGCAAGATTTGAGGGAATAAAAGCAGAAGTCTTCTACTGCAGGTTTTTAGTCTGAAGGAAACACAAACTGGAAAGAAGCATAGTTTAATGTTAAATTGAATTTGTAGTTTTAACTTTTAGACAAGATTGTTTAACACAATTTTTGAGTGGAGACTGCCACCTAAACTAACTTGAGTCATTAAGAGGCTTGGATCAGTACAATTTTTCAAACATAGTAAATGTAGGCAAAGTCATTAAAATAATTACATAATTTTTAGACTCAATGCATTTTACATATAAAGGAATGTATTTGATGCACATATAGAGCTAGATAACTACAAAATAAATTTTTGTTTACAAGCCATCCAGCTATAACAGTTTTCAAATGTATGTATCAAAATCAACTGAAAACTTAATAGAAAACATAGAGGCCCAAGCTTCTAGGAATAAGACAAAATTCAGGCTTTTTGTTTCTAGCTGGTTTCTTACTTGATTTTTGCATCTATCAAAGTTTGGGAATTGTTAAAATAGAGAATGTTTGATTCACATGAAGGCTTTTGTGTATGTCTCCCCAGTCATATCCCACTAATTCCAGAACCAAATATTACATAGATATTTTTAATCATTTTCCTATTTTTTATAGTTTTTCATTTTTATCCATTAGGTACACCTAGAAAATACTTCACTTAATCTTGCCTGTTTTCAAGATTTATATAATTAGAAACTTAGGAAAATCTCGGACCCATAGAGTGGCCTGGGCTATTTGGATCAAAAGTCTGCGCAGACCTGTATCTCGGCACGACTCTTTGGGACTGGTAAGCATGCCCTTCATCCACAGGGAACTGCCTGGAGATTGGCATCTGGGCTGGGTCTGTTTGGGCCCATAGCTCCGCCCTTCACCCCCAGGAAGTCTCCCAGAAAGCAGCATCTCAGCCTGTCTCTTTGGGACCCAAAACTCTTGGACCTGTAGAGTGGCCTGGGCTGTTTGGATCGAAAGTCTGCGCAGACCTGCATCTCGGTGCGACCCTTTGGGACTGGTAGGCACGCCCTTCATCTGCAGGGAACTGCCTGGAGATC
>PVJX010051768.1:0-10186 GCA_004027295.1 Dolichotis patagonum | reverse complement strand
ACGATGGGTATACTGATAGGGAAACCTCGACCAAATGGAAGCCTCAGGTGGAAACTTGCAACAGTAAAACCAAGGTAGAGGGTTGATGAGTTATGCGGCAAGTATGATGTCACTTGAAACACAAAGCATTGGCCAGTGGTTGTGTTTCCCTAAATTCTAAACATATGTGTCATAGTGTGTCAATTTGCAAAGAAAATAACGAGTGCCAAACATGAGAGAGAAATTTTCTTAGAGGATTGGGACTGGAGTTCATAATAGATCATTTATAGTAGAGGAAAAACAAAATATTTCTGCCTAGGGAAACTCACAAAAAAAATTAAGGAGCACACTGGTAAGCTGCCAGGCGAACGGGCAGCCTCAGCATCCTGAAAACCTATTATAACAGGAAAACCAAAACAACATTAACTGTACCCTACCAGGATGTACAGGAAAACAAAACATGTGCTATCAGTGTAAGCAACACATGTGTGCAGAATGTACTGTTGTCATGTGTGCAGATGGCCTTAGCTGTGATAATTGAAGTAAAGATTATTTCTTTTGTAGAGTGTTATGGGTATTTTCATTGTAGTTCACTGTACAGTGTATTATGGGTGTTTTCATGTAGGAATTTATTTCTGTTGTTCTTTTTCAGACTTTGTACACCAGAAATCAATGTTGAAAATTTTGATTTTTAAAATAAACAATAAATATTAAAAAAGTCAATATTTTTGTGATTTTTTTTCCTGTTAAATACTCACTGTTTAATGTTGTAACACTCATACAGTTAAAACTGATAATGCATCAATAGAAATATTCTAAAGAATAAACATGGGCCTGACAGACTCACATTTATATACCTTGATGACAAAATTAGTCTTGTGCTCCAAGGATTACGGTATTGATCTATTGAGTTTTTTTGAGTAGGTTATAAAGGTATCCGCTTTCATATATGTGGTCAGGTAGGACTCATGACTCAGTCTTCCTGTAGTCTTTCTAGACCTTTCTGTTTCTATGAAATTATTTAATTTGCCTCACTTTATGTTTTATATGAAGACAGAACTTTTCAGGATTGTCTTTTTGTGCCACTGGAAAAAATTATAACTTTCTCACATTTATTCTTGTATATGCAAAGAGATATTTAGAAGATATTCTAAATGTTTCATTTAGATGTGGACCGTTCTGCTGCAGAACCCAGTTTTAGGAGATAAGATTGGCTTTTTCTCTTTCCTACTGAACATTTTGCCTGTCACATTTCTTCAACAGACCCAATTCTGACAGTTTTCTTTTTACTAAATAAAAAGTTAAATCGAATTTAACAGTAAATAATTATTTTTTCTTTGCTAGACTTAAATTCTGCCATTAACATCGTCTGTCTTTATATAATGAACTGCGTTGTAAGTGTTCATAGAAAAGACCCCAATTCTCTGACCATTATTCTGGTCTGTTAACTTCCATCTGGAGGTCTGAGAGATAATAAAGTAGCTTTACATGGTGAGAAAATGTATTATGGCAGGGGCTTGTGTGCTCTTTATTACACTTCATCATACTCAGAGTATCTACAGAGCAGCAGTATGTTATGTTAGACTGTTTTTCTTCAGTTTCTTCTCAATCGTAGGGGCTGATTATTTGGGATTCTAATCACCTACTCTTTCACTGAAGGGAGGCAGTCGCCTTAAAGTGCCTGGCATTCCATTATCAAAGCTGGTTCTGCATTTTACCTACCACTTGTCTTTATTTTTTCAAGCAAGGAATGGTTCTCCTTTGACATTTCCAGCTGTCCTTTGCTTTGAACCATATTTTTAGTGTACTGGGGTGTGCGGTTGATCACTAATGAACACATTTCAATGCACTTGTCTTTTAGTAGATACTAGCCAGCATTACTTCTTACCTATAGTGTACCAGTTGATAAAGCACTCCTCAGTTTGTGGTTCTTCAGAATTTACCCCATGCAGTGTGTTTATTTGGTGGGGGTTAGTTGATGGCCTTAGGGTCCTTGGAAGAGGTCACTGACCTCCAGGGATTCCTTTGTAAAACACAGTATAGAGAAGAAGCCTTTCTTCCTATCCCTGCTTCAGCCATGCTTCACTTCCCTTGAGCAGCTTGGGGTGAGGGGAAGCACCTCAAGTAGAGAACGGAAATTGTGACTGTCTTAATTTCCATTACCATCCTTCTTCCCAATACTTTGAGCCTAGAAACAGTTCCTAAGAGGAAGACGGACTATCTTAAGTGCTGTGAGAGCTGGCACACTGTGGAAAGCCTCTGATGTCTCTGGTTAGTGTCCTGCATCTCAGGGTCTTGTGCCTGCGGAGCTTCGGCTGGCCACTGTGCTGTGTGTCAGTGTTCACAGGAACAGGGATGCCAACTGCATTGTAGATGTCAGTGTTTCTGCACTCCGACCATGACCCTTTCTGGAACCCAGTGACACAGTGTTTTTTGCAGGGACATTCCTCCTTACCTGTTCATGGTACTTAGCCAACTTGGCCTTAAGGAGCAACCTGACTTGTGGTTGTATAGTCTGCTCTCAGCCCCCCCCCCCCCATGAAGGAATGAGACATTGTGGGATCTGGAAAGTCCAGATTTTGAAGAATTAAAAGCAGTTTAAAACTGTTTCGTTCAAATAACCTTTGCTGAATTTCTGACCAAATGTTTATCTCAAGTTAATAGTTTCTTGATTTCTTTTGATCAGATGTCATTTTATAAATCTCAGAAATCATGAAAAGTAGACTTAAGGAGTGATCTTCAAGTTTTAAAATATAAAGTCTGTTCTTATTTTTCTTACTGTGTTGGTACTTTACATGTAAGAGTGACATTTAGTTTTGAGTTCTTGAAAATTACTACTTATGAAATTGTGGGGATTATGTTAGTTTCTTCTAATCATCTTTAGTGTGTGAATGAATACCTATAGACTGTGTAGCACCTGGAAAACATGTCTTTTCCCCCTAAGCCCAGATCTGTCCCTGGGGCCTCATCTGTGTCTGTGCAGGGCCTGCTGCACACACAGCGCTGTGCCTTGCTAGGGGGAAGAGGAGAGCGCCCGGGCTGGTCACTTAGACGTAGAAACCTTGGCTTTTTAGGTATGGAGTGGACCCAGAAGTTCAGCTTCGGGGAGGAAAACGAAGAACAATGCCAAATTAACTGAAATCTATTCAGAAAGATCTGCTGGTCTTGATTTCTCCTCTCTCTGTGTCTGTCTCTCTTTCTGTGGTGGTACTGGGGATTGAACCCCAGGGGCTTTGTGCTGAGCTGTACTCCCCCCCCCCCTAAAAAATTTGACATAGTCTCACTAAATTGCCCAGGCTGGGCTCAAACTTGAGATCTTTTTGCCTCAGTCTAGCAGAGTGTAGAAAGAGGTCTGTAATAAAAGAAAGTAAGATAGGTCTTAGAAAACCACAATAACAAAAACCAGATGAAGCTCACTAGAAAGTTCGCATGAGATATTTAGGGTTTGTGGAACTAGCTTTAATGATTTCAGAGAGACAGTAAAACTAATTCGACCTGTACAGGATTTTGCTTTTCCTCCTTATCTAAGTCCTGAGGCTACACTGCCAGGGCAAGTATAAAGCGGGTTAGTTGGGTGAGGTATCTTCCCTATAACATTGTCCTTAGGATAGCTGAAGTGCTGCAACATACCCTCCTGGTTGTCAAAGCAGGCTACATTACAGATTAGACAAACGGCAACCTTTAACTTCGGAGACTATTTTTATGGTGTTATGGAGCTTCCATACTGGAATTTCCAAGCTAGAGTACAAAGTCCAGCTTTCTGCCTGCTATTTGTGAGAGGTAGCTCGGTACGCACTCTTCTCCCCCAGGATAGGATATCTTTCCCACGGAATGATAGTCCACCGATGGAACCAGAATTTCGGATCCAGCCAGTCTCCAGAGGGTGTCCAGTTTCATGTGGGGTTGTGTAGGGGAGGAGTGCCTGTGAGACCTGTAGAAGAAGTGACTGAGGCAGCCCTGAGGAGGGGACAGGCTCCGGAGGTGTGTCAGCAGTTTTGTTGAGGTCTGTTTCCATTTTGTTTCCTGCTTGCACTTGCCATTCAGAAGGAGGTTTGAGAGTGTACATGTAGAGTCAGTTGTACACAGGCAGTTTTTAGATCTTCTGTCTCTTACTTTGTCTCCCTCTTTTTTCTGGAAGTGATAGTGAGAATACATTGTTATCTGTAATTATGCTGCCTTTTAAAGTCAAATTCTGCTGTGCTGTTCCTATGTGTATTTATGTGCAGATTATGTCTTTTGTTCCTTTTATTTTCTAACTTCATCATTTTATGCTTTTCCCAATGAGATTTTCTAGTTTTGTCACTCTAAATATATTTGCAAGTCAAAACATGTTTTTAAAAATTTCCTTCTATCTGCCATCATGAATTAAATCTCATGATATGTGCAAGTGATATTATAAAGATAAAAATGTATCTTTATTACCTTAATGGAGCTCCTGAAAGTTACTAGATATATTGGGAAACGTTTATTTCTGAGTTAAGAAAATACTTTGAGGTGAGTCCCTTTTTCTTTTAAGAAATAAAGCAATAAAGATAGTAACTACTATCTCTCTGTCTTTGAAAAGATCATATGTTTTCTGATGCAAACAAGTTTCTGTGACTCTTCTGTTCCATGGGACCCTTGTGCCTTCTGAAGTGATTTCTTTGTACATAATATACAGTGTTCTTTGCTGCTTTCCACCCACTGAGCCTTCCTTGCTGAGGAGGAGGTGTGATCCAGGATCATGATGTAGGGTTTTCAAACCTGCTTGAATTGGTGGCCCAGATGGCGAGGAAAGCCCTTTGGAGCTAAAAATTGAATGAGTAATAGCAGACTTTTAAAATGTGTAATTAGACTCTTGTGCTCTTTAAGACTGCTTTAGAGACTCCACTCTCTTATTTGTGTGTCTGTGTTCCATTTTGCAGTCAATAGTGAGTTCTTTGAAGGAAGTTTTGGGTTTATATGCTTCTGAAATCTCAGCATTTGTCTAGAGCAGCTGTCTAATATTATAATGATGGTGAACAGTCATCGAGTGCTTTCTGTGTGCGAGGTACTTCTTTCTTAATTCTTACACTCTTTTTTTTTTGTCTTTTTGCGACAGAGTCTCACTGTGTAGTTCAGGCTGGCCTTAGGCTCACTTTTTTAGCACAGGTTGGTCTCAAACTTGTAACAATCCTTCTGCCCCAACTTTCCATGTGCTGAGATTATAGGCGTGTGCCACCATGCCCGGAAGTTCTTACACTCTTGAGATGAAAGTACTGTAATTATTCATGGATGCAAAAAAGAGATTAAGACCCAAGTCACAAACATCTGCCAAGCAGTGGAGATACAATTTAATCCTAGCCATACTAGAATTTTGGTTTAACCAAAACTATATTGTACTGCCACCTATTATATACTTAAGGTTTTATTTTATTATTGTTATTTTTTTTTTGAGACAGTTTCTCACTGTAGTTCAAGTTGGCCTTTCCCTCTCAGTGATCCTCCTGCCTCAGCCTCCAAAGTGCTGCTATTATAGGCATGTGGCACTACGCTCAGCACTTAAGTATTTAAAGGAATATTTGCTAAGCAAAACACTGAATGGGCCAAACCTAATTTTCCAAAGTCACAGTGATGTTTTAAGTCCCTCTAGAATGAACTTTGTGTACTGTAAATGGTCAGCAGGATGCATTGTTGCTTGTAGTTCAGGAAGATATCAACAGGGAGACTTAAAACACCTGGTACTCAACATTATTGGTGAAATGAAAATGAAACAAAAAGATACCACCAGGACTGCCTCTTAGAGGATAAAAAGAAATCCCTCTACTCATTTATTGTGTTTCATTGTTCTAGAATGTTTTTATTGCTCCTTCTGTGCCAGGAATTATGATAGACCCTCTATGTGCAGTAACTCATTTGATTATCTCAGTCAGCACTGGCTTCAGAATTCAACAGATCAAAGACAGTGGTACCCAAACTATATAAGCCAGTCCAGGAGCTCAAATCAAGCCCACTCTGTCCAGTCTCAGAAGCTGCACACATACATCTCTATGCTGCCTGAGAAGGAGGCACTGAAGATGGCCTGCAAGGTGGCTTTACAGAGTGAGTCCAAGCGTGTGCTTGGGAGTTTTCTGGTTTGTTTTCTCTTGCAGTGCTGTTTAATAGCTGTGTGGCTTCTCTGAGTCAGTTTCCTCTGCTGCAGATGGGACGATCACAGCATCCAGTATCCACAGGGCTGTTGGGAGGACTGGAACTGGCCCGCTGCTGTTGTCTCTGCCCCTCCCTCCTGTGCATTTGTGCTGAGGATGGCATGGTCAGTATGTGCTCTGCCACTGAACTACATCTCTGTCCTGTTCCCTCCTTCTTTAATGCTGACCCATTTCTTTTTCTTTAGGATCGGACAGAAAGCAGAAAAATGAATTGCTGAAATTCCAGTGGAGTCTTTCCGTAGTTGAGTTAGGAGATCGGCATGTGTTGATGGGGTGCCAGCTTGAAGGACACGCCTAGGAAAGGCATACACAGGGTAGCCATGTTAGTTTGTTGTTCCCGCGCGTCTCCCGCAAGGAGATGGCTAGGAGACCTTAGGGTCTGTGCTTTGTTTGGGGATAAGGAATTTTGATCGAAAGCTTCTGTGCTCTTTCTTACCATTGTACTGTTTCCCGTGACCACATCAAGAGTCTTGTTTTTGAGCTGGCTGTGGTAATGCCTTTCTGTCTTCTCAGCGTTCTGGGAGACTGAGGCAGGTGGATCCCAGGTTTGAGCCCACGCTGGGCAATTTAGCAGCTTAGTGGCCTCCTGTCTCAAGATAAAGTGCCAGGCTTATGAAGGCCCTCTGTTCTATCCAAAAGAGGAAGAAAAATAAAGAGGTCTTGTGTTTTTAATTTTAGACTTAAAACCAAGTGATATAATTGGCATATGATAAATTACACATATTTTAGTATTTATTTTGATACATTGGACACATATGTAAACTTTGGAAACCACCACTACAGTCAAGAAGGGGAACATTATCCCCAGACTTTCCCTGGTGGACAGGTCTGCCACACCAGTGTATAGCCTCTATGCTCAGAAGAAGCCAGTGCTACCTTGTAATTCTTCCTTCTGCCTCTCCTTCCTTTCCCCACCCATCCTGCCCTGTCCCCTGACAGCCATTTAATGTTTTCTGTCATTGTATACCAAGTTGGATTTCTTGGAGTTTTATATAAACAGATTCATACCCTAGGTGCTCTTTTTCATCTGGCTTCTTTCACTGAGGGTAGTTTTTTGTTGCATCTGTGTTGCATTGTAGATCAGTAATTCCTCTCTTTTTATTGCTGAGGAGCCTTTTAATGTATGGAAATACCACTGTGTGTGTATTTACTATTACAGACATTTGGCTTGTTTCCAGTTTTTAGTATTCTAAGTAAAATTGCTATTAGTATTCTATATGTCTTTGTATGAAAATATGTCATTTTTTGTGTGTAAGTATCTTAATTGCTGAGTCAAAAAACAAGAATATATCGGCTGCCATGGTGGTGCACACATCTGTAACACATGGTGGTGCACACATCTTGCTGTGAGTGCAAGGCCAGATTGGGTTACATAGTAAGTTCAAGGCCAGCCTGGACTACATGGCAGACTGTCTCAAAAAAAGTATGTGTATATTTCAGTATTATAGAACAGTTTTCCAAATTGAATATTATTTTACATTTCCACCTGCAGTGGATGGCAAGTTGAATTTTTGACATCCTTGTCAAACTTGACATGGTTGACTTTTGGCCATTCTAAATGACTTACAGTGGTATCTTATTGTTTGATTTTCATTTCACCAGTGATGTTGAGTGTCAGCTGTGTGTTTGCCACCCTTCAAGTCTATCACAATTACTCATTTCTTTTATTAGAGTGAAAACAGCCATGCATGATAAGTAAATGAAGCATTTACCAGAATAACCATGCCACGTAGTAGCAGGCCTATGGGTTGTAGTTTGCTGATTCAGCTCAAGCACAGGTGATAAAAGCCCTCTCTCCTTCCAGCCTTGATTCCTTGTTTTAACTTCATGCCAGGCCACATTGACAGAGCCTTCCATGTAGTGCTCAGTAGACATGGTAACAAGTGATGTGCTTATCTTGTTCTTAGTCTTGGGGAAAAGCATTCAGTATTTCATTATTATTAAGTACAGTCTTAGCTATAGAGTTTCATGGGTACCTCTTGCTTATCAGATTGAGACATTAACCTATTCTCATTTTTTGTTTAATTGAATCAGCTTTTGTGTTTTGGTTTTAGTCTGGTTTTGTTTTTATTAGGAAGTTGTTGGATTTTGTCAAAATGCTTTTTCTTCATATATTGAAAATATGACTTTTAAAAAAAATTAGGTTGGCTGATTTCTGAATTTCAATGCAACTTTGCATTCTTCTGATAAACCTGATTTGGACTTTTTTGTTTTGTGCCTCTGGGAGTCAAACCCAAGGCCTCTCACGTGCTCGGTCAGTGGTAGCAGACTTATAGCACATGTGCCACAGTGGGCTGTGGGAAAGCTCCAGAAGGTTCCCCATTGCTGCTGAGTAAATGCCTAACCCCTGAGCTGCATCTGTGGTCTGCAGCTGGCCTTTGTTGTTCACCGAACATGTTGTTTGAAACTTTCATATCTCTATTTATGAGGGATATTGATTTCTAGGGTTTTTTTCTTGAAATGTCTTTGATTTTTATATCAGAGTAATGCTAACCTCATGGAATAAGTTGGGCAGTGTTTGCTTCTTTTTACTTTTCTGGAGAGTTTGTTCAGAATTGGTACAATATTTTCTTTAGATACTTGAAATAATTCCCCAGAGAAGTTGTCTGGGCCTGAAGTTTTCTTTATTGGGAAGCTTTTGACTCTAAAAAATTGTTTTTTAAACAAATGTAAATTGTTAAATTACTTATTTCTTCTTGAGTGAGCTTTCCTACCACAGTTGTACCTCTCAAGGAATTTATTTTATCAGAGTTGTCAAGTTTACAAGCAAGAAGTGTTTTTCCTATTTTATTAGTATTCTTTTACTTTTTGTACAGTTGTAGTGATTCTTTCTTTTTTGCTTGCTTGTTTTACCTGCCTGCCTTCTTGCCTGCCTGCCTGCCTTCCTTCCTTCCTTCCTTCCTTCCTTCCTTCCTGTTTTTTTTTGTACCAGGAGTCAAACTCACAAACTTGTGCTTGCTGGGCAGGTGCTATGCCATTGAGCTGTGTCCCTGGTCCACATTTCTCATTTCTGATGCTTTCAATATGTGTCTTCTTCTTGTTACTGATTGGCAGAGGTTTATTAACTTTTGATTTTTAAAAAAGAAACAGATTTTTTTGTTTGCTTTCTGTCTCATGATTTCTGCTTTGATCTTCATTATTTTCTTCTGCTTATGTTCAGATAAAATCTGATTTCATAAAATGGAAGCTTAAGTCACTGATTTGAGACTTTTCCTTTCTGAAAGGACTTTGGTGCTATGATTTCATCCTAATTATTGTTTCAGTAGTTCATTCCAAAATCTGATGTCTTGATTGCATTTCGTTCAAAATACTTACTAGTTTTTGTTTCAGTTTCTTCTTTGATTTTTGAGTTGTTGAAAAATGGGTTAGTTTATAAATATTAGGAATTTTTAAGATACCTTCCTATTACTGATTTCTGGTTTTGTTTTTGTTTTTCGCTTTTGAGACAGGGTCTCACCATGTAGTTCAGGCTGGCTAGAACTCACTGTGTGCCTTAGGCTGACCTTTAAGTTGTGGCAACCCTCTTGTGTCAGCCTTCCCAGTGTTGGCATTGCAGGCGCTGGCCACCATGCTTGGCATCACTGATTTATATTTTAATTTCATTGTGGTCAGACAATGGATTTTTTTGGTACATGGGGATCAAACGCATGACCTCGCACTTGCCCAGTAGGCACTTATACCACTGAGCTAAATCCCTGACCCCAGACAATGGATTTTATACAACTGAGGACTTTTAAACGGTTTACTGTGATTTATTTTATGGCCCAGAACTTGGTCTGCCTTGGTAAGTGTTCCATATAACCTTAAGAATAGGTATTCTGCTCCATGTGAAGTGGTCAAGTGTCCGGTGCCGACTCCGTCCCGCGGAAGAGAGCACACGAACACTGGACTTCTGCAAGCTCCTTTATTGACCGGGCAGCAACCTCATCACATGTCCGTCCTTGACGGCTCCCTGCGTGTTGTGCAACGAGCACTTCCTTACACTAAGCTTATAAGCTGTCTATAGCCAATCGAAGGGTTCTACGTGGAGGCGAGCTATT
>PVJX010051767.1:0-10186 GCA_004027295.1 Dolichotis patagonum | reverse complement strand
CCCAGAGAGCAAAGGAGCTCCTTGTTCTCCTGGCACCCCGAGTCAACTGCACTGTGCAGGTTCCAACATGCCATGGTCTCTCTCCTTTGGACTGCCGAAAGTCTGCCATACCCTACCTGCCCCCCAGAGAGGGGAGGAGTTCCTTGTTCTCCTGGCAGCCCAAGTCAACCACACAGTACAGGTCCCAAGGCGCAAGAGTTTCTCCCCTGCAGGCCTCCCAAAGTCCACTATACTCACCTGCTATTTCTTTCTGATGAATTGACCATTCCATTTCCAAAGTTCTGAAATGGCCAACAGACCACAGAAAGAATTCTCTTTAGGCTCCTGTTTGAAAGCAACAGCTTCAAGCATTCTGCTGGCCTTGCTTCAGGGCCACTTGGAAACCTTCTGATGATTGGCTCTCTAGGATGTTGTTGGATTGTGTACTGAAACTGGTCCTCATGTTTAGTGTCCCCAAGGTTATGCTGACTTGCCTGCTGACCCCCTCTAAATTGGGTACTGGGAAAAATAAACCAAAAGGAAGCAGAGAAGATGAAGCATGAATCTCAAATATACATGTCATGCAGGGATTCTACTCTTTCTAGGGATTTCTCCAATGCCTGCTGGCTTCCATGGTCAACTGATCACACCATATAGGATAGAGCCCTGGACAGGCTGTAGGCAGAGCTTGCCAGCATAGAGACAAATTCATCTAAAACAAGAGAAAACATGAAAAATTGTGATATTTCTGCTCATGAAATTTTCTCTCTCGATAACTTTGAAAAAAGCAATGGACTGTGGTAGTTGACGCTGGACGTCTTATACTTCAGGAAAGAACAATACATTCTCCTCTTATTTTCATCCCCTTCAAAAAGTGTGTCAACTCTTTCTGATCAGGACAACTGCAAAGAAAATGCTGGCAGAACCTAGGGAGGACAAGGAAAATACAGCATGATTGGAATGGCTATGGTTGGGTTGGGTGGAAGGCTGCTGCAGAGGTGGGCCCCAACCTGGGTAGACAAATAAAGATGCTTGAGGTTCCCAGGCAACCATACTGGACTGTGATTGGCTGAGCAGCATTGTGAGCTAGACCCCAGGATCTATGACACGTGTTTGCCCTAGGGGATTTGAGTCACAATGCTACACATTGGCAGGGAGACTTGAATTGCATGCAAGTACCTTTAGGGCAAGATTTGAAAAGGGTGGATTACAAGAAACCAAATATACAATAATAATTTCTCTGAAGGTTTCATTGCTTAGATTGTTAGGAATTTTTCTTGAGTAAATGAAAAATGTCTGAAAATCTACCCATGCATACAGTGTCAGATGGAAATGAGATATTCCAGGAACTGGCAAGTGAACTCTGCAGTGATCTTCCATTGAGCCTCTTCTTTGCCTTTGAGCAGTCTGTCATTTGGCTGAGTCCACTTGGCTAAGATATTCTGGGTAGAGTTTCTCGCATCATTCCCAGGCAGTACAAGAACTGGCTGTGGAATTTATCAGCCCCACAGCCTATGCAATTACATGGGGTTGGAAATCCCAGGCTGTGGCTGAAGTTGAATTTCAAGAGCAGCCATACTAAAACAATTAATCTACCAATGACCATGTCTTCAACATGTTTCCACATGGATTATATGTCCAAAAAAGCAGCAGTTTGGATATCAGGACATATAAGGGAGCAAAACAACCTGGAAGAAAAGGGACAATAATGGAAAGAAACATAGGAAAGAAGGAGAGTCAATCAATCAGAAGTAAAAAAAAATCCTTGACAAAGGAAAAGAAAGTGAAAATTCATGAAGATCATGGTATTCAAATGAAGATCTCATCATTGTTGGCACAGATGTGGTCTCGTGCCTTGGCCAGTTTAGCTCAAGGCAGAAGATCATCAAGGAAACCCTAGTGGAAGACAGACTAGAGCAGAATAAAAAAAAAAAAACAAAAACCAGTGCATCCATTTCCTTAGATAGCACTTTTGTGGTATGTGCCAGGTGTCAAGTGTAGAACTTTTATATTGTGTCAAGGCACCACACATCAGAATACTAGTTCACATGTTATTTTTAATTTTGGATAGAGATTACCTGAGAGATATGGGATGACGACTACAGAATTCAGCATAAAATACTTCAGCACACATTAATTAAATAAGTTTTTATGAAAAGAGTGTGCCATTTTGGATTTCATTGTTTGGCTTTTGGTTCTTTAGTTGGTTGTTTCTATTGTTTCTGTTATTCTAGCTTTACCTTTGTGAGACAGACAAGTCCAAATTCACATTTTAGAATGCACTTCTCCAACAGCTCTGCAAGAGTCAATTCCTGTGCTATAAAACTTGGAAATGAGTTTTCTTCCATAAAAAGCAGACAGTCTGACAGGTAATGACACGTTTCATCCAAACCCCCATGTTGCACTAAGGAACTTTTTACCAAACATCTGTAATGTTTTGTCTTTCTTGTTAATGGTCCTGAGGGAAGGTGTTTCCTTGTGAAAGGAAATTTTGACTGCCTTGACCCCCAACACTCTTTTTGGAGGATTCTATGCTCCTGGGAAAATATCTCACTCTCTACAAAGTTGATATTTTCCTGTGATATGCGTTCATATCTTCCTCATTCAATCCCATCTACTAGCCTTTAGAGAATGTCTTTCCTTAGCTATTAAAATAAAATCTAAAGTATTTTGTGTCTAGGCATTCCTCCCTTGGATGGCCAATTTCCTCAAACCTTTGCCTCTGACGAATGCCCTATTGCACTGAAGATAGGCCCTTTGTCTTTTAATCTCTTGCAATTTTAGAAGGATTTCTATAACTCAGGGTTTTCCTAAGCTTGCAGTGGTCCTAGAAAGCAAACTTCCCTTGTACTTTCAAATTCTTACCCCAAAGTTTCTCCTCAGAAATTCAAGAAGTGGGACAGTGTTCCTATGGCATTTCTCAGTGTTATATTCCATTAGGGAATCCAACTGACACATGGTGGAATTTCATTCAGGTTGAGGAAAGTGCAATTTCCCTTATGCCAGGTGCAGGTTGGCCTCACAAAGAAGCAGAAATATCTACCAAATAATATAGGAAAGCCTTCCAAAAGAGAGATAGACATGAAACTCTCAAGGTCTGTTCAGTTTTCTTCAACATCTATGGGATTTTTAGGAATTCTTGGCTTCTACTGGATCTTTGGGATCACATATCTTGTAGGTTACAGACTGCAAAAAACTTAAACACATTGAAATGGTCTCTCACTCCATGAGCAAATGAAAGCTGGAACACACAGGTGAGTCCAATTCAAAGCACACAATTCCCCAGCTGGCAGTGGGGAATGCCACTGATAAATTGATAAATTGTCCAAAGGGGCAGAAGCCAAGGCCTGAAGCTGAGGAACTGGCACATTGAGCCACTCATGGCAACTTGCTTCCCTTCAATGTTGCCACTAGCTCAGGCCCCTTCACTCAGTCCTCACTCTGCCAACAAGACCTAGGAGTGCTTGGGCCTTTTTCAACTGGGTTGTAATCATCCTGTGATACACCCCAGAAACTGCAACCAAACCATTGTCTCTAGGCCTTGTATCTTATCTCAAGTTTAATTGGGAGACCTGAGCAAGGGGTACAAGACAAAAAAGGGGTATATTGCTAAAGCCTGACCCACACACTGAGCTGAATCATTTTTGTGTCACTTTGCAAGATTTCTAAGAATATTTGGGCATAGTGAATTAAGATTTTGTCATGACTTGCAGAGACTAAATATTTCATACAAGGTAGGAATATCTCAGACAGTGAGGGGACTTTGAATTTGGAACCTGTTTGTAGGGGTTTCTCTTCCACCTGGTTAAATTTGGAGTTTGGGAAACCCTGATGATGATGGGCTCTCTAGGATGTTGCTGGCTTATATAAGGAGACAAGACCTCAGGTCTAGTGTCCCCAGGGTTATGCTGGCAAACTGCTGAATGCCTCTAAGTTGGGTTCTGGCAAATATGAACCAAAGAGAAGCATGGAAGATAAACCAGGATTGCCAAAAATTCATGCAGTGCAGGTGTTCTCCTTCTTTTAGGGACTTCTGCAGGGCTTCCTGGCTTCCAGGGCCAATTGATCCTACCATGTAGGCAAGAACCCTGGGCAGTCTGCGTTCAGAGTTTGCAAGTTCAGAGATCAAGCCCTGTATAAGCAGAAAAGTGAGGACTCATTTTGCTATTTCCTCTTCATGAAATTTTCTCTCTCCATCAGTTTGAACAAAATCACGCATTGAAGGAGTGCAGTTTTTGACCCCTTAAGCCTCATGACAGATCAAGAGGTTCTCCAGTAATTTTCATTCAGCTCATAAAGTATGTGCACACCTCTGGTTAGGACAACTGGAAGCAAATTGTGAGAGAGCTTAGGGAGTCTAAGGAAAATACTGCATGATTGTAATGGTTGTGGTTGTATCTGGTGGAAAGCTGCTACAAAGGAGGCCCCTACTCCTGGGTACACAAATCAAGAGGCTTAAGGTTGCCAGGCAACCACACTGGGCTGTGATTGGTTGAGCAGCACTGTGAGCTAGACACCAGTATCCATGACACATATTTGCTCCAGAGGACCTGAGTCACAATACTGTGTATGTCATGGAGACCACTGATGTAGCCATTCTGGGTTACCAGAAGTCAAATAAATACAAAATAGTATTTTCTGTGAAGGTCTCATTGCTTATATTTTAGGGAATATTTCTTGAGTAGATGAAAAATGCCTCCAAATGTACCCATGCATACAGTGCCAGTGGGACCTGAGATATCACAGGACCTGGCATGTCAACAAAGCAATGATTTTCCCTTGAGCATCTTCTTTGTCCTTGACCAGTCTCTAATTTACCTGAGTCCTCTTGGCTAAAATCTTCAGTAAACAGTTGCTGGCATCATTCTCAGGAAGTACAAGAACTGGCTGTGGAATTTCTCAGCACAATAACCTGTTCAACCACATGGGATTTGAAATACGAGACTGTGGTTGAAGGTGAATTTCAATGGAAAAAATCCTAAAACAGATATTCTACCAATAAGCATGTTTTCAACATGTTTCCCAGTTGAAAATGTGTAGAAAGATGCAAGAATTAGTCTATCAGGACTCGTAAAGGAGTATAGCAATGAGGAAGAGAAGGTAAGAAAATGGAAAAAAAAACATAGGATAGAAGGAGAGCCACTCGATGTGAAGTAAAAAATTTGACTATGAAAAGTACATTAAAATTCACTAAGACAAGGATATTCATAGGATGATGTCAGGGTTGTTGTCAAATGCATGGTCTCATGCCTAGGCCAGTGTACCTCAAGGCAAGAGTTCATCAAGGAAAGCCTAGTGGGTCACAGAATAGCACAGAATGAAAAACACCGAAACATCTGTGTATCTATTTCCTTAGATAACACATTTGGGAATGTGCTACGTGTCAAACCTAGATCATTTCTATAGTGTCAAGGCACCACACATCACTAAATGAGTTCACTTGATATTTTGAATTTTGGCTTGAGATCCCTGAGATAGATGGCCTGGCAATGGCAGAGGGCAGCATAAGATACATTGATAGGTATGAATTACAGGACTTTTAACAAAAACACTGTGACAATTTGGTTTTCTTGTTTTAACTTTTGGTGAGTTTTTTTTTCTATTTTTCCTGATTTTCTAGCTTTAACTTTGTGACACAGACCATTCCACATTCACTATTTAGAATGGACTTCACCAACACCTCTGTAGAAAACAATTTCCATGATATATTCATGAGAATAGGTTTTCTCCCCTCGAAACCAGACAGTTTGACAGGGACTCCCGTGTTTCAACCCACCCCTATGTTGGGCTCAGCGACTTTTTACCAAATACTTGGAATGATTCCTCTTTCTTGTTCATGCTTTTGCCAGAAGGTGCTTCCTTGTGACAGGAAATTTACAATGTCTTGACCCCAACAGACTTGCGGGAGGATTCTCGTGTCCTAGTTCATTATCTTGCTCTATAGAAAGTGGCTGGTTTGCTGTGATATGCACCCATCTCTTTCTCATTCCAATCTCATCTGCTGGATTTAGCCACTATCATCTCTTAGCCATTAAATCGAAATTTGAATTCTTTTGTTTATAGGCATTCCTACATTCTATGGCCTATTTCCTCAAACCTTTGCCTCTGAGGCATGCCCTATTCCACTGAGGAGAAGCCCTTTGTAATTTCAACACTGGCAGGATTTTCTCAGGATTTTGGGAACTTTGCCCAAAATGACAGTGCTCAAAAGAGAGAGTACACTTTCCTTGTATTTTACAATGTTACTCCGAAGTATGTCCTCTCAGTTTCAAGCAATGAGAAAATGTTTCTGTGCCTCTTCTCAGTTTTCTATTGGGTTAGGGAAACCAAATGACAAATGGTGGCATTTCATAGATGGGAAGAAAGATGATATTTCCCTTATGAAATGGGTAGGTGGAACTCCAACACACACAAAAAAATACCCAAGAAATTTTTACAAAATATTATAGGCAAGCTTGCCCAAATAGAGATAGACATGAATCTCTCAAGGTTCTGTCAGTTTTCTTCCACCTTCATGGGTTCTTCAGGAATTCTTGGTTTCTACTGAAACTTGGGGATCAGTTATATTATAGGTTAGATACACTAAACACTGAAACACATTGTAATGTTCTCTTACTCCAGGAGCAAATGAAAGCTGGAAAACACAGCTGAGTCCAATTCATGGCACACAATTCCCCAGCAGGCCAGTGTGACCACTGCTCAAGTGTCTAAAAATGCAGAGGCCTGAGGATGCCGCACATGACCTATCACAATGAGCACCCCAGGCCACATAGTTGACCTGAGTTGTGGAGAAAAATATTTCATAGCTGGAAGGTATATTAAGGGCATTGGGGGGACTGGGGATTTTGACTTCATTTGTAAGGTTTTCTCTTCCACCTGGTTAAATTTGGAGTTTAGGAAACCCTGATGTTGATTGTCCCTCTAGGATGTTGCTGGCTTATGTCATGAGACAACACCTCATGTCTAGTGTCACCAGGCTTATGTTGGCTCACCTGCTGACCTCAACTCACTACACTTCTCACAAATTTGTACCAAACAGAAGCAGGGAAGCTAAAGCAGGTACGCCTAATTTCATGCCGTGCAGGGGTGATCCTTCTTGTAGGGACTTCTGCATGGCTTCCTGTCTTCCAGGGACAATTGATCCCACCATGTAGGCAAATGTCACAGACAGCCAGTGGGCAGAGTTTGCAGGTTTAGAGACCAAACCTTATCTAAGGGGAAAAACATCTGACTCATTGTGCCAATTCCTCCTCATGAAATTTTCTCAGTGTCAGTTTCAAGAAATCCATGGACTCTGGAGTCCAGTTTGTGAATATTAGACCTCATTACCGAGCAAAAGCTTCTGCAGTAAATTTCATTCACCTCTAAATGTGTGTGCACACCTTCTGATCAGTACAACTGGCTAGAAAATTGTGTTGAAACCTAGTGAGTCTAAGGAAAATACTTCATGGTTGGAATGGCTGTGGTTGTGTGTGGTGGAAAGCTGCTGCAGAGGTGGGTGCAACCCCTGGATACACAATTCAAGAGGCTTGAGGCTGCCAGGCAACCGCACTGGGGTGAGACTGGCTGAGTAGCTTTGTGACCTAGAACCCAAGATCCATGACACACATGTGATGTACGGAACCTGAGTCACAATGCTAGGCATTCTCATGGATACCTTAGTTGCAGGCATGTATCTTTAGTGCAAGATATGAAAAGATTGGATTGACAGAGGCCAAATATAAAAGAGTGAATTCTCTGAAAATGTCATTGCTTAGATTTTTATGATTTTTCCATCAGTATATAAAAACCCTGCAAATCTTCCTATGCATACAGTGCCAGTGGGGCATGATACATCCCTGTACATGACGGATAAAATCTCCATTGATCATCTCTTGAGCATCCTCTTTGCCCTTGTGCAGTCTTTCCTTTGCCTGAGACCTCTTCCCTATGGTCTTCAGGGAACAGGTGCTGGCATCTTTCCCAGGCAGTAGAAGAACTGGCTGTGGAATTTCTCAACACTAAAGCCTGTGCAAACACATAACATGTGAAACCACACACTTATGTTGAAGTAGAATTTCAATGGAAACTGTCCTAAAACATGTCATCTATCACTGATTGGGTTTCAACATGTTTCCCAGTCGAATATGTATGGAAAGATGCACGACAACCCTAGATCTTTTCCATAGTGCCAAACTTCCAATTATCACAATTCCATTTCACTTGATACTTTGAATTTTGGGTGAGATTACCTGAGATAGATGATTTAGCATCTATGGAGTTCAGCATAAAATATCTAAATAGATAATAATTCCAGGAATTTTTATAAAATCACTGTGAATTTTAGTTTTCATGTTTTGGCTTTTTATGAGTTGGTTGTCTTTTTTATTGTTTCTGATTTTCTTGATTTACCTTTCTGAGACACACCAGTCTACATTCACATTTTAGAATGGACTTCACCAACACCTCTGCAGGAATCTATTTCAGTGATATAATAAATGAGAATAGATGTTCTGAGATCAAAAGTTGACAGTTTGACTGATACTGCCACTTTTCACCCAAATACCACATTTTGGTAAGCTACTTTTTGTCAAATATTCGAATGTTTCCTCTTTCTTGTTAGTCATCCTGCCAAATGACGCTTCCTTGGTAAAGGAAATTTTGACCGCTTAAACCCCCAACAGCCCTGTGAGAGTGTTCAGTGATCCTGGGTAATTATCTTGCTCTCTAAAAACTTTTTCCTTTGCTGTGATATGTATACATCTGTTCCTCATTCCAATCCAGTCTACTTTCCTTTATCCAATGTCTTTCCTTAATTATTAAACAGAAATTTGAATCCCTTTGTTTGTAGTCACTCCTACTTTGTATGTTCAATTTTCTCTAACCTCTGCCTCTGAGGAATTCCCTATTCCACTGAGGAAAACCATTTGCCTTTCGAACACTGGAACCATCTCTAAGGATTTTGGGAACTTGGCATTTTCCCAAATGTGCAGTTTTCAATAGAGACTACACTTCCCTTGTATTGTCATAATGTTACTCCAAAGTATGTCATCTGAATTTCAAGCAATGAGAAAATGTTCCTGTGCCAGGTCTCAGTGTTCTAATCAGTTAGGTAGTCCAACTGACAGATGGTGGCATTTCATTCAGGGTTAAGAAAGGTGAGATTTCCATGATAACATGTGCCAGTGGACTTCACAAAATAATAAAACCTGAATTTCCTAAAAAATATTATAGGAAAGCTTTCCCAAAGATTGATAGAGTTGAAACTCTGAGGAATGTGTTGGTTTTCTTAAAACTCCTTGTGTTCTTCAGGAATTTTTGGCTTCTATAGGATCTCTCCAATGATATATCTCATAGGTTAGACACTCTAACCACTGAACCACTTTGTAATGTTCTCTCACCCCGGGAGCAAAGGAAAGCTGGAACACACAACTGAGTCCAATTCAGAGCACACAATTCCACAGTTGCCTGTGTGAACACTGCTCAAGTGTGCAAAAGTGCACAGGCATGAGCCTTTGGGCCAAGGATTGACACTTTAAGCCACCCAACACCACATAGTTGTCATGAATAGTGGAGAATAATTATTTCATAATGGGAAGGAATAGTTTGGGCAGTGACATGACTGGAGATTTAGACCCAACTTGTAGGGTTTTCATTCCACCTATTTAAATCTGGAGTCTGTGAAACCCTGATGATGATTGGCTCCCTGGTAGTTGAGGTTAAAGCAGGAACTCCCAAAATCCATGTCACGCATGGGTTCTTCTTCATGTAGAAAATTCTGGAGGGCATTCTAGCTTCTAGCACCAATTGATCCCATGATGTAGGCAAGAGCCCTACACAGCCTGTGTGCACAGTTAGCAGGTTTGTAATCCTAGACTGTGGTCAATGTTGAATTTAAATAACAAATGTCCTAAAACATGCCATCTATCAATCAGCATGTTTCCAACATGTTCTCCAGTCGAATATGCATGGAAAGATGCAGGTATCGCATATCAAGACTCACAAGAGAGCATAGCAATGTGGAATAGAAGGAAAGATAGTGGAAAAAATATAGGAAAGAAGGAGAAGCAGTCAACATGATGTAAAAAATTTGACTATGGAAAGAACATTAAAATTTCATGAAGATGTGTGTATTATTATGAAGATCTCATAGCTGTTGTGACATGTGTGTTTTCATGCCTTGGCAAGTGTAGCTCAAGGTAGCAGATCATCAAGGAAATCCTAGTGG
>PVJX010051766.1:0-10188 GCA_004027295.1 Dolichotis patagonum | reverse complement strand
GGCTGGCAGAGTGGGGAAGGCACCCTGGCGCTCTGCTCTGTGTCCTTGTTGACTCTCATCCTGAGAATGATTTCTTTTGTGAATTATAGGTGTAATTTTTTTAAACTGGCGATTGAAGCCAGGGCCTTTGGACTGAGCTACACCTCCAGGCCTTTTTATATTCTTTATTTTGAGACACTTTCTTAAACTGGGGCCTGAATTCTTGATCCTCTTGCCTCAGCCTCCCAAAGTGCTGGGATTATAGAGGTGTGTGCCAACCACTCCGCTGTGTGTGTAATTATTTTGTAATAGAAAAGGAAGAAACAAATAATGTATTGAGAAACAGTTTACCTGTGATTTACACTTGCAACTTGATTGAGACATGTATGCTTTGCTGCATATATATAGGAATATATCTGGGAGTTAAATGCGATTATCCCATTTTCAGTGTCTACTACAATATCTGAACCCTGTTACTGTTTTTGAGTAGAGAATGTACTCATCATTTTGACCCTTTAAAAAATTTTCTGTGAGAAAAAATGTTAATATATATATATAATATATCTCACTTCGAAGGAACAGAAAATGCAATTAGACCTTAAATATCAAAGTACTGTGTTGAAGTTACTGTGCTGTCTGTCCTCTTCCAGGGCACAGAGTAATATATGAACAGCAGATGTGCTTCAATATACAGTATATGAGTGTGTGTGTGTGTGTGTGTGTGTGTGTGTGTTGGTGTTTTGTTTTTTTAAGACACTGTGCTGCTCAGCCTATCCCTGAAGTCCTGGGCTTAGGTGATCTTCCTGCCTCAGTTTCCCCGGAGTACCTGGGACTATACGCACATACCACCAGCTCTGGCTTTACTATTATTATTAACATCATCATCCTGACCGGTTTGGGTGTCTGTGTTTAAGTGTACTGAGCAGCTTCCATGCTCCTCAGGGTGAGCACACACACCCAGGCTCTAACCCAGGCTCTAAAGAGCAGTGTCTACCACAGGCTTCCCTTCCAGCAGGGAAGTCCTTGGCCCTCAGCCCTCACCCCTCCTCCTACTGCCCGGGGCAAACTCTGTGAAAAGCTTGCCTAATTCCCAACTAGAAAAACAGATCTTGTCTGGAATTCAATCACAATTTAGAAGGGTCAGAGAGATTCACAGCCTGGTGTTCAAAGAGCCACCAATTTGGCTTTCTGCTTTACCTTTTATAAAGCACCTGAGAGGCAAGGGATCTGCACAGTGAGCTTCATGGAGTTGGCCATTCCCATTTAACGAAATAAAATCAAAGCATTATCCGCAAGCAGCCTGCCTAGGCTCAGCCCACAACAAAGTAGGAGAGCAGAAGTCAAAGTGCACACTTTGACCCCAGCGTGGTGGACCTATCCCCTGCCCAGCACAGGGACACAAAATCCAGAGCGTCTACTGCTGTGCAGAGGGTCACGTTGCTAGTAAAGTGCAGGGCGGGTGTGTGACTGCTTCTGATCTCCAGGTGGACAGCCTGTTTGAACAGGACTGTTGGTGGGACACACAGAGAGTGAAGTGGAAGAAAGGAGATGTCATGCATAAACTGATCTGTTTCCATGAGATAACTTGGGGGTGATTTACAGGGAGAGGTCCTCAGACTAAAACTTCCCAGCACAAAGTCACAAATCAAATGAACAAGTTAGGCATGAAAAGTAAACCCAAAAAGTTATGCTTGTCTGAAAATGAAATCTTAAATTTCTCTTCTCAATCTTAATTAATTAAGTCTGCTTTATAACAACTTAAATTTTTTTCAAATCCATTTTATTTCAACAGGGGAAAAAAGAAAATAAGACAAAAATTAAAACAAAATTTCAAAACATGTCAGTCGGGACAATGGTACACACATTGCACATTGTCATTCCCAAATCACCCAGACATTTGCATTCAATTGTCCTGAATTTTTTTTTTTTTTTGTACCGGGGATCGAACTCACGACCTGGCGCTTGCCAGGCAGGCGCTTAAGCCACGGAGCTAAATCCCCGGCCGTTTTTTTTTTTTTTTTTTAACCTGAATTTTTTTTTTTTTTTTGCATTCAATTGTCTAAACAATACCAGCACAAATCTTTCTCTTCAGTGAACTCTGAGAGATCAGTAGTATAACAAACTGTCTTAACTATCTTTTTTACATACATATATGCATATACATATGTTGTTTTTTTTTCAGCTTCTCACACTAGTGAGACAACACAATGTTTACACATGTGTGTCTGATTTATTTCACTTATGAGTATGGTTCTCAAGTTGCATCCATTTTCCTGTAAAAGTTTCCTGTTTATCCTTCTTTATGGCTGAATAGTACTCCATTGTATAAAAATATCACCTTTTTTTTTTGGATCAGGACTCGAACTCATGGCCTTGAGCTTACCAGTCAGGCACTTACACCACTGAGATAAATCCCTGGCCCCTACTACATCATTTTTATCCATTCCTCTGGTGATGGGTATTTAGGTTGTTTCCAAGATCTGGCTATTATAAATTGTGCTGCTATAAACATGGGTGCACATATATCACTGTGGTGTGATGTTTTTAACTCTTTTGGGAAGATACCCAGAAGAGGAATAGCTGGGTTGAATGGAACCTGTAGTCCTAATTTTTTGAGGAATCTCCACACTGATTTCCACAGTGGTGGCACCAGTCTGCATTCCCACCAACAGTGGAGAAGTGTTCCTTTTCTCCACAGCCCCTCCAGCATTTATTATTGGCTGATTTCTTGATACTAGCCATTCTTTCTGGGGTGAAGTGGAATGTCAGTGTTGTTTTAATTTGCATCTCTCGAATGACCAGCAACACTGAACATGTTTTCATATATTTATTTTTTGTTTGTATTTCTTCATCTGAGAAGTGTGTATTGATCTCAGATGCTCATTGTGGGATTGGGTCTTTAAATCTGGGAGGACTGACTTTTTTGAGTTCTTTGTTTTCTCTTTAGTAATCCTTTGTCTCAGGAACAGCAGGCAAACACTTTCTCCCACATTGTGTGTTGTCTCTTCGCTCTGTTAGTGGTTTCTCCTGCTGTGCAAAAGCTTTTCAATAGGTGAGATCCCAGTTGTTGATTCTTTGTGATAGTTCCTGACCAATCTGAGTTTTGTTCTTAAAGTCTTTGCCTGTACCAATGTCTTCAAGACTTTTACCTACTCTATCTTCTAGCAGATTTAATGTTTCTGTTTTAATATTATATTTGATCCATTCTGATTTTAGCTTAGTGCATGGTAAAAGACATGGGTTCAGTTTTAATCTTTGGCATGTGTAGAGCCAGTTTTTCCAGCACTATTTATTAAAGAGGCTATCTTTCTTCCAGTGAATGTGTTTGGCACCTTTGTCAAAGATAAGGTGGCTTAATGTGTCTGAAGTTGTTTCTGCATCTTCTAATCTGTTCCATTGATCTTTGTGTCTGGTTTTTTTTTTTTTTTTTTTTTTTTGCAATACTGCACTGTTTTTATCACAGTAGCTTTTATAATATAATTTCAAGTCAGGGATTGTGATGCCCCTTGTCTTGTCTTTGTTGCTCAGGATTGCCTTTGCTATTCTAGGTCTCTTCTGGTTCCAGATGAATTTTAGGATTTTTTTCACTAATTCTGTGAGATATGCTATTGGAATTTTGATTGGATTTGCACTGAATCTGCATAACAGCTTTGAAAATATAGCCATTTTCATGATATTGGTTTTTCCTACCCAAGAGCACAGGGTATCTCTCCATTTTCTAATATCTTCTTTAATCTCCTTTTTCAGAGTACTGTAGTTTTCAACGTAGAGGTCTTTTACATCCTTTGTTGGATTGAATCCTAGATATTTCTTTCTTTCTTTTTTTTTTTTTTTGATGCTATTTTGAAAGGTGTTGTTTCCCTGATTTTTCTCTCAATGAGTTCGTTATTTGTATACAGGAAGGCTATTGATTTTTTTTTTTTTTTTTTTTTTTGTACCAGGGATCAAACTCATGACCTCACACTTGCCAGGCAGGAACTTAAGCCGCTGAGCTAAATCCCTAGCCCAGGCTACTGATTTTTGAGTATTGACTTTGTATCCAGCTGCCCTACTGAATTTACTTATTATATCTACCAACTTTTTAGTGGAGTTTTGGATCTTCTATGTAAAGTATCATGTCATCTGCAAATAATGACAAGTTAAAATTTTAAACCACACATTATTGTGCAAATTCAAAAGATATACTGTATCATAAAATGTACCTTTTCCTCACTCTCCCACCCAGTCAGTCTACCAATCAGAAACTTTGATTCAGCCTAAATAAAAAGGATTCTAGGTTTAGAAGAAGCTGCTGATCGTGGGTGTGATCTGAGAAGGCTGGGAAGATCAAATGCTTGCTCCAAAATGTGTCTTCATCAGTTTGGTGCCCCCTCCTCTCTGTCCAGCAGGAAAGCCCCTCAGGGAGGGGTCATCCTGATTGCCAAGGAGAGACTGAGGGCTTTTTGTTGCCAAACTACACAGGAAAGGCACAATCGTCAAACTCAGTGATTTCGCCTGAAGACTTTCTGCCCATCATTAATCACTGTTTTCTCTCATCACTTTATTCTGTTTATATTCTTTCAAAGGAAGGAGGAACCCTTACTAAGGCCAATCTGATTTTAGTCTATTTATTTATTCATTTGATGGAGTTTTGCTATCCTTATGCTGCTCTAGCACCCTGGGGAGCTGTGGCAGGAAGATTGTAAGTTCAAACCCAGCCTGGACAGCACAGTGACTTAGCAAGACTCTTTCTTAAAAATTTAAAATATTTAAAAACAGACTGAAGATGTAGTTCAGAATGAAGATCCTGTGTTCTCCAGTACCACAAAAGGAAGGAGAAAGGGAGGAAGAAGAAAAGGAGAGAGAGAGAGAGACTACCATACAAAATTCTGTTATAATCTTAGAGTAAACATTTTTCTTTTTACTTTGTTTTTGCTGTACTGACTGAAACTAGGGCTTTCACACTGAGGTACATCCCAGCCCGTTTGTTTTCGATGGCTTCCCACTAAGTTGCTAAGTTGCCTACTTTTCTCATGGTTGAGACAAAACACCTCACCCACAAGAAGGAAAGGTTTATTTCAGGTTTTGGGCGTGCAGGGTTCACAGGCGGCTCGCTCTAAGGCAGGCGGCATGGCAGAGGAGCACTGCAGAGGGGAAACAGCTCAGGGCATGGCAGCCGGGAAGCAGCCAGGCAGCAAGCCGCAAGCAGCTTGCCTGCTTTTCCGTTGTATCCTATCCAGGCTATGAGCCATCCATACCCAGGGTGGGGCTTCCATTATCCACACCCTGAATCTAGTATCACACATCCTAGGCACACACTCCAAGCCAGCCATCTTTGAAACTCCCTACCTACGATCACGTGAGGGTGTGGAGGGACATCTAGATATAAGCTATAACACCTAGGCTGGGCTTCAATTGCAACCCTCTTGTCTCAGCCTCTCAGAGTTCTGGATTACAGGTGTGCACTATCATGTCTGGCTTTTTCTTTCCTTTTTAGTGGTGCTGGATACTGAGGCCTTGCACATGCTAAGCATACACTGTGCTACTGAGCTGTGCCCCAACTCACCACAACATTTGATATTTGATTGGGATAAAGCTATAATACATAAATATTATACTACAAAGGATATCCAAAGGTACCACTGAGTATAAGAGACTCTTAAAGTGGACCTGAGTAGCATCACTCCAAACTATATAAAAATAATTTTATATCTGTTATATAGCAAAGCAAATCTATTATAAAGCAAATCAGTGATGATGTGAATGCAGAATGACAAACTGGTTATGACAGTACAGTTGGAAGGCACTCACTGCTTCCTTCTGCTTAGACAAAGTCTCTGACTTACAATACCTGCCCCTGCCTTTGTGCAGTCACTATTGGTCTCTCACATTGCCTTGATTCTGGAACGCGTGTCACCCTTCAAGAAGCCCAGTGTGGTGGTACATATCACTAATTTCAGAACTCTGAGGCTGAGGCAAGAAGATCTCAGGTTTGGGCCTAGCCTGGGCATTTTGGCAATTTAGTGATAACCTGTTTTAAAAAAAATTTAAAAGGACTCAGGATGTAGCTCTGTGCTCAGTGTGAAGGTCTAGGTTCAATTCCCAGTACCACCAAAAAAAAAAAAAAAAAAAATTAACCCTCACTGCCAACGTGGCAAAAAGGAAAAAGAAATTAAACCTCACCACCAGTGAGGGTGCACTGAGGACAAGTTCATTCATTCAACAAATATTTACTGTGTGCTTTCTGTGTTCTGGTTACTGTGTGAGGCACAGGAGTGAAGCAGAAAACAGGCACATTCCTGCCCCTGGTGGAACACAGGTGGAGGAGACAGATAAGGACAGCCGCAGCATAAGCAAATTACAAACTGTGAGGCGTGTTTCTTCCAAGAAAACAGGAATTTCTGTGGTCATTAGTGGAGCTCGCCTTCCTGAAGGAAGAGGCAGTGCCAAGGAGATACTCAAGCCAGGCCTTGAAGGATGAGGAGAAATCAGATGGCAAAATGTAGAGCGCTCAGAGGAAAGCATTGAACTCCGGGCCTTCACACCGGGCTACTGCCCCACCCCTTTTAAAACTGTTTATTTCAGGACAGGATCTCAGTAAGTGGCTAAACTGCCCAGGCTGAGGCTGTGGATTTTCAATTCTCCTGCCTCAGCCTCTCAGAGGCCTAGGATTACAGGCATATACCACCATGCCCAGTTTGAAACCTAAATCAGATTTTGTTGTTGTTGTTGTTGTTTGGGGTTTTGTTTTGTTTTGTGTTGTGTTGTTGTTCTTTTTTGGTGCTGAGTATCGCACTCAGGATCTTGCACTTGCTTGTGCCGCTGAGCCATACCCCCAGCCACATGTTGTTGTTCTTGAAACGGAGTCCCACTATGTAGCCTGGGGTGCTCTGAAATTCTTGATCATTCTCCTGCCTCAGACTCCTATGTGCTAAACACACACACACACACACCCTATGCCTGAATCTTTTTAAACAAATTCTTCAGTGGCTTCTGTTACAGTCTGAGTTTACCATAGATGCAGAGATAAAGTTTGGGACTTGAGATATTTGTTAAGATTTTTACAATTGGGGCTGGGGATTTAGCTCAGTGGCTTAAGTGCCTACCTGGCAAGCACGAGCTCATGACTTCGATCCCCAGTACCAAAAAAAACCAAAACAAACAAACAAACAAAAAAAACTGAACAGACAAGATTTTTGTAATTGTTGTTTTGGTTTTAGTTTTTTTGTTTTGTTTTGGTACCGGGGATTGAACTCACAACTAAGCGCTTACAAGGCAGGTGCTGTGCTGCTGAGCAATATCCCCAGCTGAGTTTTGGATTTTTTTGAGATAGTCTCAACCTGTGGTCTACGCTGGTGTTGAATTTAAGGCAGTCCTCCGTTGGAGACCACTACGGAGCAGCTCTGAGCAGGATTTAAAATGAACTAATTGGCTTTCTATGTTTATCTGTGAGTCTGTCCTAGGCCTAGGCCTCTTGCCTGGCGATAGGAGCTGATTCATAGTAAGTGAACCTCTATGAATCACTGGTCCTGGCTGAGGCCTGTAGTGGCCTGTGAGGCCAGAGATACCTCAAAGGGTAAGATAAGGCCACAGCTGAGGACACCTTGGCCTCAGCACAAACTGAGTAAATAGAGACGGCAGCTGAAGGACTCTCACTCCTGCAGTCTCACTCCTACCGTAAATGTCATCATGGAGATAAGATGGTTCTCCTAAATTGGCATAATTTACTACTTGGAGAAGTCTTTGAAGTGACTCCCAAGGTCCTGCTCATTTCCCGTGCTTTCCTCAGTTTCCTTGCCCTTTGTTTTGGACCTAATAAAAATGGGCAGTCCAGAGTGCCAGAGTCCAGACAGTGAGCTAAGACAAAGACCAGAGAAATCTTTGTCTTAGCCCTCAGAGTCTTGAACTCAGCTAAAGGGTTTTGACCCTGCTGGAGCCCTAAAATCATACCACTTGTCTCATCTTATTTAAGCCTTTGCCGTACACTCATTTGGGAGACTGGGATCTAGGTCAGGACCCAATGGTCCTCCTTCTTTAGCCTCCTCAGTCCTAGGATTATGGCATGTGCCACCACACCTGGCTTGTTAAGGTTTAATATTTGTGAAGGAAAGTGAGAGGAGACAAAACTGGCAGAGAAAAGAATTAGTGATACAGCTTAGCAAAGCATCAGGGAGCTCTGAAACAAGAGCTGATCAGAGGGCTGGGGATTTAGCTCAGTGGCTTAAGCGCCTGCCTGGCAAGTGTGAAGTCATGAGTTCAATCCCTGGTACCGGAAAAAAAAAAAAAAAAAAAAAAGAATTGATCAGAATGAGGCGGGTGAGGTGGCACATGACTGTAACCCCACTTACTGAGAAGGCTGAGGCTGGAAGGTAGTAAGTTCAGGTTCAGCCTGGACAACCTAGTGAGACCCTGTCTCAAAATAGAAAATAGAAAAGGCAAGGGATATGGCTCAGTGCCCTGGGATTAATTCTCAGAAATGAAACAAAATTTAAAAGGAAGAAAAAAGAATTGATCAGAATGGGACATGGTTGGGGCTTTATTTTATGCTTTTATTTCATGTTTTGAAACAAGGCCTTGCTATATAGTTCAGGTTGGCCTTGAATTCAAGATCCTCCTGCCTCAGCCTCCCATCTGCTGGGACTACAGACTTATCCCTTATGCTCTGATGTGGCTTTATTAAATCTTTTCTCAGTCCCTAGATACGGGCTGCCTGAGAATTTTATGTCCTTAAGCAACAGGGCTCTTTGTGGTTGAGGCTAATGCTGACAAAGTTGTCAACTCAAGGCTTTTTGCTGATCACAATCTTCCCGTCTGGACATCAGATCCTGTCTGAAAGAGGACCTTGGTGGTGCATATCCTGGTCCATCTCACCAATGCATTTGTAATAAAAGCAGTTTAATACTCTAAATAAGCCAGATGTAGTAGCTTTTGCCTATAATTGTAGCACTCGAGGAGGCTGAGGCAGTAAGATTTTGTGCAAAATTTGAGGTCAGCCTGGGTATTTTAGTGGATTAGCAAGACTGCTTCAAAATTAAAATTAAAAATAAAATGACTGAGGATGTGAGGATGCAGCTCAGTGTGAAGGCTCTGGGTTAAATCCCCAGTAACTCATACACAGACACACACACACACACACACACACACACACACACTCTGACAGTGAGTAACCTAGGTTCCGCCCACCTCTCTTGCACTTCTCTGTGCATTTTGCTTTGGGCACACAGGCTTTCTTGGGTCTAGAAGCCCGTCTCCTCCTGGCCTCTGCTTCCTGTTTCCCTTGCCTGGAATCTCACATTCCAGTCTTTACAAGATCAGCCCCTTCTAAAGTTGTCCACTTCCTTCCTTAGTCCCTATAGTGTCAGCCTATTTCACTTTCACTACTCACATAAAGAAGTCTGAATTACTTGACTTTTATTTTCATCTATCTCGTCAACTAGAATGACTCTAAACCCAGCTACTCAGGAGAATGAGCAGAATATAAATTCCAAAAGGGCATGGGTCTGGTTTGTTTTTGTTCACTGCTGTCATCCCAGTCAATACCAGAACACAAAGGACTTTTGTTTTGTGCTTTGTTATTTTGAGACAGGGTCTCAGGATGGTTTTGAACTATGAAGCCCAGGCTAGGTCTTGAACTCACAGTGATCCTCCTGCCTCAGCTTCTCAAGTGCTGGGATTACAGGCATGTTTCACTGTGTCCAGGGGAATACAATAGTTTTGATAAATATTTGTTAAACTGAATTGGAAGAGGTGCAGAAATGTATGTTGAGTTATACTATAGATAGCTAAGATTTTAGCAAATTGAACAAATTTGCTTAAATAATACATACTTATTAGTGTATAAGGTTAACCTGAAGAGAGATCTCCAGTGGGCTGATACAAGTTTGGTCCTGTCAAACAGCTAAAAGGCAATTTGTGTGTAGATAGAAATGTTACAATCCGAGTTTCTTGTTTGTTTGCTAGTTTCTGTTGGTGCTGTTGATGCAAAGCATAGATTAGCCAGGATACACTCCTCACTGTAGGAGCAGGCCATCCAGAAGAGCTCACACCCTCTTTGCTTGGTTGGTTGTTTGCTTGCCTCCCCCACCCCCGCCCCAGGAATTAAATTCAGGACCTTAGCTTGCCAAGCAGGTGCTATGCTGCTGGGCTACATCCTGGCCCACCTGCTTTGCTTTTTAAAGATAGGATTTTGCGGGGCCGGGGATTTAGTTCAGTGGCAAGCGCAAGGTCGTG
>PVJX010051765.1:0-10188 GCA_004027295.1 Dolichotis patagonum | reverse complement strand
TCTACTGGGACAACGTGGGATGCTGCCCCTGTGGGAGTCCTTTGACGTACAACACCAGGAGACTGTGCCACAAGTGCCAGCCCTATCCCTAGAGACAGTGCTTAGTTGGATGACATTCTGGGGAAGGACTGACCAATCCGGGGATTCAGAGCAGCCACATAGCTTCACTTCGGGGCTCCCGTAACAGTCCCACAGTGAATAGGTGAGAGACAGCCATGGGTGATAGACAAGGTCCAGGAGCAAGGTCAGGCTGGAGAGAGGACCCCTGAGGGGTTTGAGGTAAAGGACGCAGAGCCTGCTTACACAGTCAGAGGCCAGGCCCAGCCTGAGTCGCTCTGGAGTTGAAAGCCATGGCATCAGTGTTACTGGGTAGCTTGTTCTGACAGTGGCTCACTAACTAAACGTTACTGGGTTCTGGGTTGCTTGCCTTTCCCTCTGGAGTTTGATCGCAAGTAAGTCTTGTCTCAAACAAAGAACTGGATGAAATGAGCAAAAATGAAAAAGCACACACATACACAGGTACACACACATACACACAAAACTGTGGCAAAGTTTGAGAAAGTAAAAGTGACGACTGGGGGAGAAACTGGCTCTGCAGAGTGAACCTGGGTCAAATGAAGAGAAACAGAGGATAAAAGCAAGAATAAAAACACATGCCATGTTTGAGAAACGTGGTGGGCGCTGTCATGGAAAGTTACCACAGCCAGCTCTTTTGAGCTCCCCTTTCCTACTGCCCAGGCCTCAAGGAGACCCATGAGAACCTCTGCACGTGATCCTGAGAAGCAGCGCTGGGATCCCACGTCTCAGGCTGATATCAGGTCTGGGCCACCCTATTGAAAACCTGCTCAAATCCTGTGAGAAGTCCACATGCAGGACTTAGGGAACTGCTCTGTGTGTGTCTGCAATCTTGTAATTAACAGGTATTAGCCCTGCTGGGATGGGGAGCAAGAGAGAGTTTCTCAGATGAGGCCCCAAGGTTAAAGAACACACGTGTTCAAGACCTTAGCACACCAGCAGGCAGCCTGGAGAAGAGCAGAGTACAAGAGCACCAGAGTGCAGGAGGCAGAGCCACCTGCATCTTTACTGAATACTACTTACACGGTTGTTATCTTATATTTACATTCTTACACAGTGTTTACCTGTGCTGTCGTGGTTACAATAACTATACCCCACTGTGTTCCTGCACTACACAAGCAGGGTCACATCCTCGAGTGTCCTTAAGTGTCCCTGAGTTTTGAACCAGTCTGAGTGGTTCCCCACATCCCACCTCCTCAAAGGTCATGGATATCTAAATGTCACATTTGATATGTAACACGGCACAAGCAGTTCCTTGGATTGGAGTTAACAAATCAAGAACCATGTTTCTCCCCAATTTTTCACTTTTGCTTTCTCAAATAATCTTTGTCATTTGTTTTCTGCAGTTTTGTTTTTGCTCATTTCATCCAATTCTTTGTTCAAGGTGAGAAAAAACAATTTTTTTGAAAAATCATTTTTTTTCATTTGAATAGTTTCATCCATAAGCAACATCAAAGCCTGGGGTGTAACATTCAAGGCCTGGACCATATGTTGAACAGGGGCTTCAACTTGGAGCACTAGGTCTATGGCCCGTGGCCCTGGTCAGATGTTGTCTCTGGTCAGACACTATCCCTGGTCAGATGCTATTCTTAGCAGCATCAGCAGTCAAATTTACTGGTCGGACACTATTGCAATGTCTGATCAAGGAATTTGCTAAGTCATTTTCCATTGAGAGGGGGGGCGTATGCCCTGCACCGTGATACCCTACATGGTCAGCTTTTGGTCACATTCTCACATCTCACCATAGGTTGGCACCCTACAAGAGACAGTGCCCTGTCTACCACTCCTGAGCTTCCCAAGTCAGCAATCAGAGCTTCACTCCCTACAGTTGGCCCAATGTCCGTGCACATGTGTTCTGCATGCATCACAAGCAATCACACTCTCTGCAACTCTGCCCATTGGCTTGACCTGCCTGTTCCGGCTTCAAACCGGAGTGCTTCTGTGCTGGGCTGGACAGCAGCCGCTGTCCACTGTAGGGCTGGGTCATGGACAGACCCTCTTCTCCTTTTGCACAGGGACTAGGGGTTGAGTCCTGTAGTCCATCCTCCAGGCCTGGGTCCCAGGGAATGTACGTCGTGGATCCCAAATCCGTTGTAATTTCAGCCGTTAAGAGGCTGGTGGAGAAAGAGGCCCACCGTTGGAGGGCATCCCCTAAAGTGTGAGAGTGGTGGCCTGTGCCACCCGACTCCTGGGATGAGATATTTGTGTCCTACCCACCCTACCTGTCCCATGATTCCTCACAGGCACGCAGGGAAGCATACAGCACTGCCGCTTCTCAGTCAGGGAATACGGGCTCTAGGCTCCCCTCCACAGCTGTGACCAGAACCCAAAAGGATGCTTCCGATCCCCAGTTTCTGCCATAGACTCCAGCCAAATGCACCAGCACGCGCGCTGATGGATACGGTAAAGAGCAGGTTAGGTTCATGACACACAGGGCTTGCACCTGTGCAGCAGCTCTCTCTGCGTCCTTAAAGGCAGCTTCCACCGTGTCTATCCGGCAAACCCACATATGTCTGAAATCGGCACATGGTCCTGGGTCTGGTCTTACCCAAACAGACAGACAAGCCAGCTCCCTGGACCTTGTCTTTGACCATGGCCCACTCCCACGTCAGCACAGCTTCCTTCTCACAGTGCAAGGCAGCTTTTTAATCCACAAGGCAATCAGAGATTAACACAATATCAACACAGTGAAGCAGTGACACAGAGTGTGGCTGAGTCCTAGGCCACCAGGCCAGGACACAAAGTTGAGCTTGCAAATAGCCTTGTGGCAATATCTGGAAAGCTTATTGCCTGCCTTCCAGGTGAAGGCAAATTGCCCTGACTGCCACTGTCAGGGTGAGACTTTATAGTCATGTGCCACGATCCATCTGGCCATACTGAGGGGTTCTGCAGGAGTATCACCCCAGTGTTTTCCAATTTCAAGACAGGCTGCCCCATTTTTTGATGACCTCCAGGTAACTAGCACTGCTTCACAAACACAACCCACACAGGCTGTGGGAGAGTCAGTGGTGTGTGGTGTGGATGCCCTAAGATTAGCTTTTACCATGCCAGTTTTCAACTGGAATTCTCCCTGCACTGTATGAAGCTGACCAGCAGTCAGTGTGTCCACCCCTAGTATGTATTCAGCAACTGGGGAAACATAAACATCATACAGGTATGGGGGCAACTGTCCAATACCCAAAGTCACCTGGGCCTCCCAGACCGTGACACAGTGACCTCCATTCCCTTCTGTGAGCGCAGTAGGTGTTGTGCTTGGTCTGGTTGCTGGATGTCAGCGCTGACTCAGGTGTGGAATCCACCAGTGCTAGGATGTGCTGCACATTATGCAGAATGATTTGCTTTAATAAATCCACAGTTTATACTGTTAATCTTGCCTAAAAATGCCTTCACAGCAACACGTAGACTGCTGTTGACCAAATACCTGGATGCTATGACCTGGCTGAGCTGACAGATAAAATTAACCCCACCAAAGGAAGTGATCAAAATTATGCTGATGAAGTTATAAATTTACTGATATTTCTCTTTTAAATAGAATTTTAGACACAGAATAGGTTTTAGGAATGAAATATCTGTGGCCCTGAAGCAAGGCCAGCAGATTGCTGTAGCTGCTGGTTTCAAACAGGAGCCTAAAGAGAATTCTTCCTGTGGTCTGTTGGCCATTTCAGAACTTTGGAAATGGAATGGTCAATTCATCAGAAAGAAATAGCAGGTGAGTATGGCGGGCTTTGGGGGGCCTGCAGGGGAGAGACCCTGGTGCCTCGGGACCTGCACAATGTGGTTGACTCGGGGTGCCGGGAGAACAAGGAGCTCATCCCCTCTCTGGGGGGGGCGGCTGAGGGTGTGGCCGACTTTCAGCAGCCTGAAGGAGAGAGACCCTGGCGCATCGGGACCTGCACGATGCGGTTGACTTAGGGTGCTGGGAGAACAAGGAATTCTTCCCATCTCTGGGGGCGACTGTGATCCTGCCTGCATGTGAGCTGAGAATCAGACATCACTTGTCATCCTGTCCCCCATCCCGTGTCCCCCTTCCTCTTCCTCCTTGCCTAGCAAGTGGGAGCCAGTGAACTACACATCCTGTGAAAAGATTGGCTATGTTATTTAGTATGAGCTCTCCATATGCAAAGATAAGGACAACCATTTGGAAGAAAACAAGAGACAATATGACAGATAGTGAAGATCTCTGGTTGTCTAGCTTTGAAATTTATGCTTTCTTATGTCCCATTCTGTTCTGTTTTGTTGTGTTTGATTTTATTCCCTTTTAAAATAAAATTTAAAAAAATTAAAAAAAAAGAATGAAATATCTGAAAATCAGAGATGAGAATGATCAGAACATAAAGACCTTGTTTGTTCTAGCTCACCACTAACTCCCAAGCAACAAAAATAATCTCTGGCTACCTTTTTATTTTATTTTGAGGTACCTAGAGTGCATGGAGGAAGTGGGAATGGAACCCAGGCCTTTGCACAGAGTAGGCAAGTGTTCTACTGCCGAGCTACACTTCCAGCCTTGCTGACTCTGAATACCAATTACTAACACATACAGCACTACCACGTGTTAGCACTATTTCACACACACGGTTGTTAAATTCTCTTAACGGTCTCAGGAGGTGGGCATGATGCCACGCCCAGCATGACCATGCAGCGTAAAGCTCCTTTCCTAAGCCAGGCGTGGTGGCACACACCTGTAATCCCAGTGCTTGGGAGGCTGAGGCAGAAGGACATTAAGTTTGAGGCCGTCCTGGGCTACATAGTGAGTTTAAGGATAGACTGAACTACTTAGTGGGAACCTGTCTCACAAACAAACAAGCAAACAAAATAACAATAACAAAAACTCCATTCCTGCCCTTCTCTCCTGCTTATTTCCTTGACTGACATTTTGGTACTGGTGTGCTGGGACCTCAGAGTTGGGGCTTTGGCCCAGCATTCTGGGAACAACTCCGCAGCAGTCATGCTCTGGCTTTGGGGAGCAGGGAAAGAACAGCAAAGTACCTGCTCGCTTGGAGCACACACTCTAGGGGC
Source organism: Dolichotis patagonum (assembly GCA_004027295.1). NCBI lineage: Eukaryota > Metazoa > Chordata > Mammalia > Rodentia > Caviidae > Dolichotis > Dolichotis patagonum. The sequence continues at coordinate 5,097 of PVJX010051765.1, read as the reverse complement.
ATGAGAGTCAAAACCACATACAGGGGCACCATACAGACAACAATTAGGAGTAGTGATACAGGGGAATGAAACTCCTGACCTACTATGTCCACGAGCTTGTGTTCTCTAAAATCAAAGAATGAATTTTAGGAACAACAGAGGTGAAGAGTAGCATATTAATTGAGAGAAAGCTTCTGTGTGAGAGAGACAGAAGGGGGCTGGGGATTTAGCTCAGTGGCTTAAGCGCCTGCCTGGCAAGCACAAGGTCGTGAGTTCGATTCCCGGTACCAAAAAAAAAAAAAAAAAACGAGAGACAGAAGGGGGTCCTGAGTGGGTTGCCCAGGACTCTGTCTTTTCCAGGAACTTTTATAGGGTAAAACCATGGGTACAAGGTGGGGGAAGACTGGGAACTCACAAAGCAGATGGGCATGAGGTGGGACATAACTACAATTAGCCAATAAGATCAATAGTCCAGGAAAAATTGATTACATTAGGGACAAATGGGGAAGCGAGTCAGGTAAAACCGGGCATTCTTACGGAGCAGTGACTCTTTCCTAGGGGGATGGGAACTATTTAGGGTATCAATCCTCAGGATATGGTGCGTTTGTATGGTCTTTTGTCTTGAGGCCTGGTCCACAGCAGGAGGCGTCAGCTTCCCCGGGAGTTTCCAGATGTTTGTCCTGGCTCTATTGAGGACCCAATTCTATCTCACTGCCTATAATATTTCTGACTGACTCAGCTGCCTGCTACAGTAGGACAAGAAGCAAACCTTTCTGAGAAGTTGATGTTTTAGATGAGAATAACAGGGAATATGGAATAGTGAAACCTGTTTCATGCTGTATATCCAATAGAAACATAAGCTTTAAAATTCAGAAGAGCATATACACATACTTAGAGAAAAAAGTCTTTTTGGATTATATAATGTCAAAATCCAGTTTTTGATCCACTCCACCGAGGAAGCAAGATGCTCTCACCTATCACTGCAACCTACGTCTGGAGTTAGCATAGGTGGAGTCAGTGGTAAGCATCTGGGGTTCAGTTATGACAAATAGCAGGCATTCAACGCCAGCACGCAGGAGGCTAAAGCAGGAAGGTGGCCGTAAGTTTGAGGCCAATCGGGGCTCTATTATAAATTCAAGGCTGGCCTGAACTACATAATGATAAATGAGACCCTGTTTTAACCCTTCCCCACCAAAAAAATCAGAAAGAGAGTCAAGAGAGGCCACATGAGGAGAGAAGAAAAATTTACGACAGCTAAACTTTGTTGGTTAAAGTTTTCGTTAGTTCTAAACAAAGATTGAAATCATAAAAGATTTTGCTGCAAGAAGTCGTATGTACTTGGGCTTTTAACTACCTGATTCTCATTCCATAGTAACCCTCTCGTTAAATCCTTTTTATTGTGTGTATTTATAAAGTCCCAGATTGGAGAACCTTTTAAACTTAATTATAAATTTATTATAAACAATAAAAATGACATTGACCTTGAAAGCTTACAGGCTGGAATGTGGAAAGGAAACAAGAGGTGGAGAGAAAGTGGAGAAGTAAATGTCATCATCTTACAAAGTGAGGAATCAAGATAAGCTAAACTTGATAGGACCGGGAATATAGGCTTATGCAGATTTTTCTAAAGATACAAAGATAATAGCAGAAACAAATATAAAGGAGTAAAAAATTGGGGAGCAGCAATAGTAAACAATCTGTACACCCCATCATTGAAAGAGGATGACAAGGTCTAAATAGGATAAATAATAAACAGCAATTGCTTAGTTCATTTACTGTTGCTATAACAGAAGGCACAGACCTGGGTAATTTATAGAGAAGAGAGGTGTAGTTGCCATGTGCTTCTGCAGAAAGTTTAAAGCTGGGTGCCTGCAAGTGGTGATGGTTTCACGCTGTAGTGTGATGTGGTGGGGGAAAAGCGCCAGGGCAAGTGGCTATATATAAAAGGCAGAGAGTCCAAAAGCACTCGGATGTGCCCTGTGGCGGGTGACGCATGCCTGGCACTCTAGCTTCTTAGGAGGATAAGGCAGAAGGAACACAGGTTGGAAGCCAGCTTGGGGAAATTTGTAAGTTTCTATTTCTAAGTAGAAAACAAAGCTTGACTGCAAATCGCTTGCCTGGCATTTACTAGCATGGCAGCTTGCGGTGACATAAATCATGACAGGGAGACATGATCCTAGGAGCAAGAGGAGCAGCTGCTGCTAAGGCCAAGAGAAGGGAGCAGAGAACTGCCCCAGGGCTGCTGCCGGTGGACACATGTGACCTCCATCGCAGCACATCATCAAGGGGAGACGACATTTGGGGATGAAGTGGGACCTTCACTTGCCACACTAGCGGCACCTCCAGGTTGAGCATTTTTCTCTTACTCTCATTTGTGTACATGGCCCTTGCTTACCCTTCCTAGGGCTTATGTTACCACAGAGGGGGGAAAAAGATGTTTCGAATGAAAGGCAGGACATGTTTAGTGTTTTCCTTTAGTCCCAGACCCAGAAACCATTTGTGATTGTTACACACATTGGCAGCAAGTTCTCCTTAAGCACAGTTTGTGGTTCACTTAATATTTATGGATGATGTGCCTGACACTATTGTATGAGACGTGAGTAAGAGAAAATGATGTTACACAAGGATTCTAGTCAGCTAAGAAAGAAACAAGTTTTAGACAGTTATAAGATTGGTGGAGAGGTAGTCTGATCTTCTCTGGAAGAGGCGGAAGAGGTCCTGTGCTTTGCACAGGAAGTTCTAAGATTGTAACAAATCCACAACCAAACATATTTCAAGTACAAGCAGTTTGCTATTTGGAGGGGCCGGTAAGTGGCGGTTGGGGAGAAGGTAGTGGCTTCAGCAGCCCCTTAGACTGCTGACTAGAATCATCCACAGGAATTTTTTGTTTGTTTGTACAAGGTCCCATTATAGTCCAGACCTGCTTTGAGCTTACTATGTAGCTCAGGCTGGCCTCAAACTTACAATGGTCCCCTGGCCTTAGCATCCCAAGTGTCTGGTGAAACTGTTTTTTTAAACTTCATTTGCTAAAAGCAGTCTTTCGTTTGCAAGGTTGTTTGCCAATTGCTCTATGATCTGAGTATGTTATTTTTATATTTTTGTGGTGACAAGGATCAAACATAGGGCTGTGTTATACATGCATTCTGCACTGAGCTGCATCTCCAGAAACTTTTAAGTAACTATTAAGAGAGATTGTGAGTTTGATCCCTGGTACCAAAAAAACAAACAAAAAAACTAGTAAGAGATCTGCAAAAACGGTAGAGAAAGGAGCTCCAAGCATTCTTCCTTCCACGGAATCAGAATACTGTATTACCTGAAAAGGGCAGAACCAACTTTGACAGAACTGTGGAAAACAGCACTCAAATGAACACCAAATGAAGGAAAAACCAACTTTGAAATGGTAGGGAAGCTTGGTGGCATTTTTATCTCCACGTGCTCCCCACCCACAGGCGCACTGCCCAGCTGGGAGCAGTCTTGGTGATAGTAGCCAGTGCGTCCAGTGTGCCTTAGAGGGAAGAGAGAAGAAATTATTTGCAAAGAATTGTGTATGTCTTTTCTCACTGCCTGGGGAAAGCTGAAGGTTTGAGCGCTTGAATCTTGCACATGCTAGGAGAGCAGCAGGAATCCGTCAAAACATTGTAAAGTGAGCTGGGCACAGGGGCACATGCCTGTAATCCCAGCACCCTGGGAGACTGAGGTAAAGCACCACGAGTTCAAGCCCTGACTGGGCGATGTAGTGACTTGATGAAACTCACCTTAAAAAATAATTGAACAGGCTGGGAACGCAGCTCAGAGTGAAGGCAACTTGTTCAATACCTTCTACCATAAAGAAAACAAACACACAAAAGGACAACATTGTAACCTGAACAACTTAGTCAGCTTTCCCTTATCATAACAGCGTACCTGAGATAATCAGCTTGACGAGAGGAAATTTTTATTTTGGCCCACAAGGTCAGAGATCTCAGTCCATGACCAGTTGGTTGGAGTCTGTGGTAACAGGTGGTGGAAAACCCACTCAATTCCTGGCTGCCAGGAGCAAAAAGAGAGATAAGAAGAGGACAGGGATCCAATATCCCCTCTAAGGGCACATTCCTAATGACCTTACTCCCTTTAACTATGCTGCACTTCTAAAAGATCCCATTACCTTCCAGTAGTACCAGGAGCTGGTGACCAAGCTTATAATGCATGAGCTCTGGGGAGGAGGTGGTTTCCAAACCATAATACGCAGCAGCGTGGCTGTATCTGAAAGGCATTATCCTCAGTGCAAAGAAAACTCCAAACTCAAAGAGATTGAATACTGCATGGTTCCATTTACATGACATTTCTTACACCAAAAAATCATATAGGTGGAAAGAATACTAATGGACAGTGGTTACAGATGGTGGTCAGTAGCAGATACGATGGTGACGGGGTTCCAGAAGGAAGATCTTTGTGATGGTAGAAGAGTTCTGTCCTTATTTATTTATTTTTTGTACCAGGAATTGAACTGACAACCTCTTGTTTGTCAGGTAGGCTCTGTATTCCTCTCAGGGTGCTGGGGTTACAGGCGTTCCTATTTTGGTTATGGTGGTGTTTGCAGGAATCTACATGTGATAAAATTAGAGTTATGCATACCTATTGCCCCAATAGCAAATTCTTGATTTGATATCATTCTATAATGATACAAGGTATAACCATTGCGGAAATCTGGATGAATGGTATGTGGAAACTCTTGGTTTTATCTTTACCACTTCCTGTGAATAAGCATTTCAAAGTTAAAAAGAAAGTATTGGAAAGCATTCAAACAAAAATGAATAGAAATTTAGAGAAAGTAGAAATATATTAAGGAAAAATATTTTTCCTGGCTAATAAAATCAAAAGCTGTCTATAAAAGAAGAAAGACACAGAAAAACCTATTAGGAAAACAAAATGAAAACATGGTACTTAGAAAAATGATAGATATAATAAAGGGACATCAATTTGAGTGTTTCTTTAGCAGGCAAGTGCTTGAGCCACTAAGCTAGACCCTCAGTTTATTTGAACATTTCTTAAGCAGTGTATTGTTTTCTTTTGTATTTTATTTCTTCTTCTTCTTCTTCTTCTTCTTCTTCTTCTTCTTCTTCTTCTTCTTCTTCTTCT
>PVJX010051764.1:0-10184 GCA_004027295.1 Dolichotis patagonum | reverse complement strand
AATTTGAAAAGTGACTCAAAAGGGTCAACCTACTTCCATTCTTATCATCTCTGTGTCTTGTGGTATAAATTTGATCTTAAGACTGGTTACATTTGAACCTAAGATGGCTCCAAAAGTGTTGAATAAAAGGAAAGGAAGAGGGAAAGGAGGAAGAGGAGGAGAGAGAAAAGGAAAAGGTGGAGAAAGGGACAGAGGGAGGAAGAGAGACAGAGAAGAGAAAGGAAAAGAGAGAGACATAGAAGAGAGAGAGAAAGAGAAGAGACAGGAGAAAAAGAGAAAAGGGAGATGGAGGAGGGGGAGAATATGCTGTACATTCTACCATCTAGCATCAAATGAAAACATTTCATTTATTTTTTCCTGGTAAAATGATTTAGATTAGAATTTAGATTGTAATTTAGAATAATTGTTAACTTTTGAATCAATCAGTTGTTAACTTTGTGACCAAATGGATTTGGGCCAATTAAAGCCCATCTCTGGAGTTGGAGAGGGATGAATCCTACCCAAACCGAATGGCTGCGAAACCATAAGGAAGAATGGAATGTATATTGACATCCACATGGACAGTATTTAATAAACTCCAAAACACCATCATCTCTCCTCTCTCATTTGATTCCCAGAACAACTCTAGAATCTTGTAGTTGTATGAAAGGTCATCCCATTTGACAAATGAGAATATTGAAAATGGTTAAATTATCCTGAAGTTAAATCTATCTTTTATGAACTACAGGTTCAAAACTTTCTAGTCACTTATTCACTTTGTCAAAGCAAGTTGTGAAAAATGAATTAAATTGCACAGTAGTTATCATGTTGATGGAAAAGAATTGCTACATTGACTTTTTAATTTTTCTCTGTCCTAATTCTTCCAAACAGGTAGTGATTGTGGACAATGCTGCTAAGGGAGGCAGAAGGAGACTTGGAAGTCAAATTTATTTTGGTTGCAACTTTGCTCTTTTGAAATAAAGTTATTGACAGCTTCTTCACAAAACAGGTTTACAAGTTAATAGTGCTGTTTTTATTTTCATCTTAGAAAATTTTGCCATCTGTTTTCTATCATTGTAATTGATGACTGAACTGTAATTTTTTCCTGATACATCAATACTCAAGAAAGCTGAGAAATCAATATGCCAGGAAAACTCTATCCATATAGAAACTTAGAGTCCTTAGTAGGTTCTCTGCAAAAGGTCAAAAGCCCCTAAGAAGAAATTTTTACCTCAGAAGAGAAAAAAAAATTCTGCAGATCACGAGACTTTATTGTCAGGCTGACTCCCTCACCATGTATTTCCTGATAAAGTGCCTTCTTTAACATGGATGTTCAAGATGGGGATTTAGCTCGGTTGTGTAAGTGCCTGCTTGGCAAACGCAAGGTCGTGAGTTCGATCCTCGGCACCAAAAAAAACCCAAATAACATGGATGTTCATGCTTAGGATAGTGAATGACTAGATTGAGCCTTATGGAAACACTTAAGTTCCCTAATTTGTATTTATTAAAAATTATCTGATAATACTGATCTTAATATATTTCAAAATTTACTTTCATAATGTTGTTGAATACTGTGGTGTCAAAATGTTTCCTAAAATTATTTCATCTATGAAGATTCTTTTTTCTCTGCATTATCTCAATATTCCAAAGAGGCTTTAAATTTACTTGGCATGATTTTTGTGAAGGGGAGGGCATTTGTGTAGTGATATACAGATTCCAGTAGAATATGCATACAACATATCCCATAAACAGTCACAGACAGACATTTAAACTCTAAAAGATAAATATCCATGCAGTAAAGACTGAGTACTCCAACCACCTGGGCAAAGAACTTTACTAAATTCTAGGAGCCGAAGAATGGCTTAGACATACTCATTCCTTCTTCATAAATCATTATTAGCATGGAGACTGGTACTCAGACGAATAACAAAGTACAGTGGAATATATGTATTATGACTTGTATCTAGATGTCACCCCAAAACCCCGAGCAGTTATAGGTGGGGCTTTTTCATAAGTGGCTGGGTCTAGAGTGTGTGACACTGGGACTGATTCACGGTGCAGTGCTTGGATCAAGGCCATGCAGAGTAAGGCTATGAGTGCTACCTGCCCTAAATGATGAGATATAAGGGATAAAATGTACTGTGGTCGTATGTTGCTTGCTGCTTTGGTACCTCCTGCTTCCCCTTGTACTGTTGCTCCTCTGCTATGCCACCCTGGCCTAAAGCCAACGAACTGTGGACTGAAACCTCTACAAACTATGAACGAAAACACACTTTTCATCCCTGAATTTGTGGGCATCAGATATTTTTTTCAGAGATGGGAAATAAACTAAGAGAATATGTAATGACAAGAGTTTGTATATTGTTCAAATCCATTACATAAGAGGATCTCTTCGAGCAAACAAACAAGAACAAGGAAACAACTGACAAATAACTGAGTAAAGATAAATAGCAAACGAAGGGAACTGTTAACAAGTGATAGGGAAAAATCCCTAAAAGCAGACTCTAGAAGGTGTCCTCAGAGGGTTTAGGATTTGTGTAGGGTATTTATAAATGAGAGCGCCTCTGACAAGCAGGAAGTGGGTCAGGAGTTAGTATACTCCTGGTAGGGTGAAAAAGGTTTATTTTAGCAGTAGTGTACTCAAGTCCAAAAGTAGTTAAAATTTAAAAAAAGGATATTTAAAGCTGAATTGTAATGTGCCTTTGAGAAGAGACAGAGCTTCAGTCCTATGAGACAAACTGCTTAGTGTTCTTTAGAAATTCTTAGACCTTCTCTCACATCTTAGAAGTCCAGTGTGTGAGAACTCATGCTCACATGCATTATTTCAAAGGTTATCAACACCTCACACTCCCCTATTCCCCAACTACATGCACCCTTCCTTGTGTTATATCTCCTGTTCTTTCCTTGGTAAAGATTCATCTTTTCAGCTACACAGTCAGCTTGGAATTGTTCTGCTTGTGTTGCTTGGATTTGGAAACAATTCTCTCAGCTGGTAAATGCTATGTTTTATTTCCCACTCTAAATTGGATTTTATTTATTTATTTTCTTTCTTGTCTATTCTTTCCCATGTTGTGATGCTGTGATTGCAGAATTTAGATGTGATATATTTGAATAGATAGTTTCTGTGCAAAACACAAATCAAGACAGTGTAATACTATATCCAATTTGCTGTGCATAGTCAATGTTTCATAAAGAGCTATAACAGAGAAGAATTTGGTTCCAGCTTTATCTTCTCTTATGGTGATTATCATGGAGATTAGAGGAAACAAAATGCAACATCAGAACATTCATTTTTTGAGAAAAGAAGTAAATATTAATAATGATTGCTAAGAATGACACATTGCTAAGAAGAGATGGTACTGATATTTTGGGACATGTTATATCTAAATATAAATCAATGTTTTGTCAAATCAAATTTATTTATTAATAGTAAAGTAATATATACATATTCCATTCTTAAAGTTTTTTATTTTCAAGTTTTGGTTGGCAAGTAATACATTTATGTATGTATGGTATACAGTGTGATCTGTCTGTACATGTGGCCTTGTGGCACAATGATATCAGGTGAATTAACCTATAAATTGACTAAAAAACTCTTAAGACTTAAATTTAAGATTTATATTTTACTTTAATAAAACAAAAACAAGAATGAAGGTAGGAGATAAGATCATTTACTTCAAAAAAAGACTATTTGCTCTTTATTATTCCATGAAGTGCAGATTTTTTCCAAGAAGCTGCCAGACCTACATGGACCTATTTTACCTGACCCCTCCACACCAACCTTATTCAGGGAAGCATCAGATGAGGCTATGGCCTCTCTCACTATTCTCACACCTCCAAAAGGCAAAACCATTCTAAAATTGCTCATTTTCCAAAGTAACTTCTTATCAACAAAGTTCAAGGAGGTAGACACTGCCTAAATTCCAAAGAAGGAAATCTGACAATTTATAATTATTTAACCATAGAAATTGATACTTTTTAAATATTTCAAAATTTATGTATAACAGAGGTAATATACTATGAAATTTTAAAAAATGTATGATAAAATATACATGGAATAAAAATATAAAATCACTAGAGAAACCCTTGTATCTATGTTGACATTTTGTTAGGATTCTTAAAGTTTTGTTTTTTGTAACATTAAATCCATGTATAACAATTATATAGCTATTGATTAATTCATTATTTTATTATTGTGGAAAGAAGGAAAAAGGAAGGAATGCAGAAGGTAGGGAAGAAGGGAGGGAGAAAATACTTCATTTTTTTCTTTTTTTTAAAATGATTTTATTTAAAGAGAAAAAAAAACAAAGAAAACAAAACAGAATAAAGGGTAGCAACAATACAGTATTCCAAGGAAAAAAGGAAAAGAACAACAACAAAAAAACCTAAGAAATTATTGCTTGACAAATTACATACTGACTTCTTGGAAATAGTTGTTCAATTTACAAAGTTAAAACATGTAAAGTAGACAGTCAAACAGTGAGACTGTTAACAGTTCTGCTCCACAATCTGACAAAAACAGCAGTATGGTCATCCATCTTACGCATGCAAAAAAATATACATGCAATTATATCAAAAGGGTAAAATTAACTGCAACAAAACAGAGCAAAGCGTATCACAAGAAAGCAATGTAAGAGACAAAAATTTCAAAACTAGACAGAGATATTCACTCTCTATCATATTAACTCTTGTTTCCTTCCAAATAGTTGTCCATATTGTCACATACAGGGAATTCACATGAAACAAGCTAGTATGGAATTGATCTGAGCAGGATGAGGAGGGCATTTCACGTCTTCAAGACCAGACATTAGGGAAGCCAAGAATGGCTGTCATAGTGTGTCTCATTCTCCTCAAAACAGCTGTCCATACCTTAATGTGTGTTGAGCTTAAACAAGGCAAAGCAAGCTAAGATCACTTTGAACAAAAAGTCATAGTTTTGCTGGACTTCACATCATGACATTATGGAATCTGCACTGGGTATTGTAGTGTCTCTTTTTCTTCAAAGTAGTTGTTCATTTCAACATGTGTTATATAGTTGGTTCTTGTAAACTGTTTATAAGCTCTACACATGCATGAGTCTCTACATGTATACCTATCATTTCTGTATTAGCAGGAAAAACAAAACAAAGCAAGATAAAACAAAACAAAAAGCTTAGAAAGCTTAGAAAAGCTTGAGGCAGAAAAGTCACATAAAACCACAATACAAGGTGATCTACAATGGTTACCATGGTGTCTCAGCAGTGTATAGCAACATTAATAAAAATGAAGTATTGGAGACATTATAAGACTTCAAAAGCAAGTAATAATCAAACCAGAGTGGGTATCTTAGTGAATCTTGTCACCTTCAGTGTAGTTGCCTATATACTTAGACTTGATGCTATCAATCATAACAGATTTAAATAAAATCAGTCAATACAAAGTAGCAATCTAACAAACCAGATACAAATATGATCAGTCATAAGACAGTGTAAGTTATAAAGGGCTTCAGATTAAGTTGATAGGAAAATTAGGGATGACTACCATAATATGTCCTCTTATTTTTGGGATAGCTGACTATGTCCTCAAGTCTAGTGTAAGTAGACAAACTGGAACAGCACATAATCCATCCAAGCAGAGTGGTGAGACTAGTGTAAATTTTTAATCTTGTTACCCCATTAACAATATCCTCTGCCTCCCTTTTTTAGACAGTTCCTCCCCTTTCACTCCCATGGGGTGCACTGCTTGTTTGGGGTCCCACTGCCTCCCTATATAGAGCAGCTCAATGGACCCTATCTCCTGATCTACTCTGCCTGTGTTTCTCTCTGTTAGTATTTCGAGGCCTTCTATACTACAGATTATAGCCAATCTTCTCTGCCTCATTTCTGCTATTTTATTTTTCTGCCATTGATAGTCTATTTTTCTCTTCCACTCCACTGTCTGCCTCATTCACTGAGGCCTCTCTGCCACTGTTCCTGAAATGCTCATATTCTTGTTCTCTCTCCCTAGAATGTCCTTCAGTATTTTTTGTAGGGTTGGACTGGTGGTCACAAATTCTCCTAGCTTCTCTTTGTCATGGAAGCATCTTTTTTCTCCATTAATTTCTAGGGAGACTTTTGCAGGATACATCAATCTGGACTGGAGATTATTCTCCTTCAGCGTTTGAATTACTTTACTCCAAGCTCTTCTTGACCTGATAGTCTGTGTGGAGAAGTCTGATGTGATTTTGATGGGTTTTCTTTTATAAGTGATCTGTTTCTTTTCTCTGATGGCTTTTAATATTCTGTTCTTATATTGAATTTCTGGGATCTTGATTATTATGTGTCTGGGTGTAGCTCTGTTTGGGTTGTAGGTGGCTGGAGTTCTGTATGCTTCATACCTCTGCATATCACTTCTTTTTTCTATGCTTGGAAAATTTTCCTTAATAATTGCTGTGAATTGCCTTTGTAATTCCTCTGGTTTGATTCCTGCTTCTTCATTCACATGCTTTATTCTTAAGTTATAGATCCTCTTGTCATCTTCCAGTCTTTGTTTCTTTACTGCCTGCTCCCTTGTTATTTTTAAGAGATCTTTCCTTTCATGACTCCACATTGCAAGCCTGTGTTCAATTTTTGATAGTCTATCTTTGGTTTCTTTCAAGCAGTTTTTCCAGCTTTCTATCAAGTTTTTAGTTTCCTGATAATCTCTTTGAATCTGTTTCATGAATTCTAGGTTTTTCCTGAATTCTTCATTAAATTTTTGTCTACATTTTTGTTCCTCCATTCTTCTGTCTGTGTCTTCTTGAGAGGTGCCCAGACCTTCTTTTATTAATCTACTTATCTCTTGTTTAATTTGAATTAATATTTCAGTTTTGGTCCCACTTACGGGGTCCTGAAGATATCTCTTTATGTCCACTAATGCTGTGTTTTATGTTGCATTTTTGCTGCCCTCAATCTCTTTTGTATTTACCTCTCCTGGTTCAATGTTCTCAGGGTTGGGGGCTGGAGTTGTTTCTTATTTCTCCCTTTCATCATGTTTTTGTTTCCTTCCATACAAGTGTACAGTGCAATTCCCAGCCCCTTTTCTTGTTGGTAAAGGCTCCTCTAGAGGGCACAGGCTAGGAGCTTTAGCCCTCTTCAATAGGTTATCAGAGATTAGAGTTCACCCACGGGCAGTGTGCTCTAGCTCTTCCCTTCCGGGCCAGTCAACGTTTGCAGGCTTTCACTGCATCAGTGTGCACGGATCTCAAGGAAGTAATATTGTAGTGACTCACTGGGTCCCCACCAGGGGCACAGCCTATTCCAAGCAGATTCCACCATTCTGCTCAGCAAGGGGAGCAACCAGCTGAAGCCACTTCCTTATCAAGTTAGGGCTGTCCTTCCCAAATCCAACATGTTGTCCAGTTGGTTTCCCCTTTACTGTGGTAGGGTCTTATTCCCATCACTCACCACATGTTGATGCCAGTCATGGAGAACTGCTGTGCTCCCTGACCTCCAAATTCAGCGTGCCTGTGGTGGGAATTCACGGTGTCTCTGGGTTTGTCTCATGCAGGGCCGGTCCGGGTGAGCTGCATGCATGGCAGTTCAGCTCTGCGCTCCGGCGGCTCAAGCCAGTTGCTTCGGTGCAGATAGCTTGTTCAGGTCGGGCAGGAATTCAGGCGGATCGAGGAGGGTGCTGTGCTCGCTGATCTTATCTTCACTAATAGTAGCCCCAGGACCTCATATTCGAGTGGTTCTTTGCACTTTGGTTTTTTCCTGGGTTGTGAGAGTCCATCTCTCTGTCTGTTTGGGTCTCTCCAGGGTGTTTTATTCTGGCATTTGAGCTGTCTCTCTCAGAGAGGGTCTCTCTCCTGCTACCTACCAGTCCGCCATCTTCAATAGTTCATTTTTTATACAGCCTTGTAGATACTAGGGATTTAGTGATAAATAGATTAGATTTAGTCCATATCATTACCACATTTGACTTTCTATTTAATGATTGACTCTTTTACCAAAGGAAATACTACAAAAATTATTACATTTATGACGTTTAAGAATTAACTGTCATGCCTCTCTGTAGATATCACATTTTTTGTGTCCATTTTTATATTTAAAAACTATTCTGTTTCCAAATTTTGACTCCATATATAGCAATAAAGAACTATCTTTGCTAACACATGGTCTGATTATTTTCCTGGAAATGATTCCTAGAACAGGATTACTGGGATAAACTTTTCAAATATTCTTGGTAGCCATTGCCAACAAATTAAGGACAAAAGTAGTCAAAACCAATATTTCCAGAAAGCTATAATTCAAACCTCCATCTGTCCATGGTCTGAAGCAGGAAATGAAGGGCAGTAGTCCTGCCTGTTTATAAAGAGACTAGATATAAAAGTTGTCTTTTTTGTGGTAATGAAATTGTTTATCACTGAAACCAGTTACCTGCTTGTTGGTGGAGAAGCTTGCAGAATCAGTCTTCTTTGGGTTTTTCTCTGCCTCATTTACATCGTCATACAACTACTGAGTTTTGACATTTGTGAGGGATCTTTGATGCCAAAATTAACATGAAAATTCCCACCAATCCCACTGCATCTATAAGTATTTCCTCCCAATACTGAGGATGAACCCAGAGTGTATTCCCAGTGTTATTTTTCAAATATTATTTTTATTTTGAGACAGATGCTCACTAAATTGCACAAACTGGGCTTGAATTTATGATTCTTTTGCCTCAGCTTCCCAGAGTGCTGAGTTTACAATTGTGCATCATAATTCCTGGCTGTGCATCTACAACATTGAGAGAATAACATGCTGTTATACTATCTGGATTCACATCTTCTCAGAACAACTTACATCATTCATATTATATGCGATCTTGTCTTTGTTAGGATTCATCAACCTAAACATTCAGCCAACCCAAGACTTCACTTGGAGAAATTGCAACCAAATTACACTGGTTAGGACCAACAGATTTAACTAGGTTGGGACCCTTAGCCTACTTCCATCTAGATGACAAGTAGGCTGTGATTATAATTTTGGAAAGTGATTCTGCAATTTAGTTTCTGAATTGGGAACACATAAATGTCTGAGGCTCATTTGTGGGTGGATGAATACAAGGACATTCACTTTCAAAAACATATTCTTTTGTCAACTTGAATTAGCAAAGTTTGCTGTTTTTCTAGTCTCAATTTGTGGTTTTATTGGAAGTAGTTCAAAGAGCATCACACTTTCATTAAATTAGCAGGATTTTAATGTGAACATTGAACTAAGACCTGCTTTTTTTATTCATCCTGACCAAAACTATTGTTTGCACAAATAGAACTTTCCCAAAGGCATTTCTCTTGGAGTTATTTCCTTCTTTTCTTTTGTTTCCTATGTGACATTTAGAAATACATAAGTCTGCCTTTCAGTCACTCACTCATTCATTAAACATGTTTAAACAAATACTTCCCCTTGGTACAGCTGTTGGATTAGGTCCACATAATACAATTTTGAATAAGACTGGTACTTTCTACTTTAATCAACTCAATATTCAATAGGGGATAAGGGACACCAAGGCAACTGGGATTGAATAAAGGGATTTTTCTATTTAAGTGTGGTGGTTGGAAAGGCTGCTTTGAGGATGTAAAGTTTTTGCTGAAATCTAAAGCATGAGAAGGAACTAGATACTGAAATATGGGAGAAAAACACCTCAGACTGATGTCAAAGCATGTGGAAACGTGTTACCTGAACAAGAATGTTATGTTTTTGTAGACCTGAAAAGGTACCAAACAGGCCATGCATTGTCACTGGTCTTTGCTCCCCAAATCTTGTGATCTTGAAGTCCAAGCTCATGCTTTAGATTTTAGCAAAAACCTTAGGTACACTGTATATGCTTTAGGCAGCCAAAGAAAATATTAGCAAACAGGGGGACCTCTATTACTTTATTGTTGAATAACTAAAGGGTGCAATGAATTACTATATAGGTCTTGTAGATATTACATGTATGGACATATTGCTAGAAGAACTGATTATTTTTCTGTTAGCACTGACATTTATAAGTGACTTCAGTGGACCACGTGTGATGATCATTTATTCAGTTTAGGGAGATGATTCCTCCTACCACACATAGAGTCTCCTAGGTGTGTTCTCACTGGTATGATTTGGTGACAAGATTGTTCCATAGAGGAACTACTAAACATTTATACTTCCATGTTTCCAAAATTTTGACTTTGCATATTCAACCTTCATAATTTTATCATATCTGAACTACTGCTATATTGCTATTTAACATAA
>PVJX010051763.1:0-10187 GCA_004027295.1 Dolichotis patagonum | reverse complement strand
TAAAAAGGAATTCTCCCTGATTTCAGAAGGGCTGGGAGACCAGGCCCTTAAGAGAGCAATGTGTGAAGCAATGAGGGTGGAGTAAAAAGAGAAATGGAGAACCCAGAAATTTGGAAAAGCCAGAAGAGTGGATTTTGTAAGGAATCCTGAAAGGAATGAACAATGCCAGTCTATGAGTAAAGCCATAAGAGCTACCAAGTCCAGAAGTGCTGTAGGTGTGGAGCTATGCAATCATTATGGTGCTTGAAGCTTATCAACAACAGCATGGCATATTTCATGTGGAATTTCAGGAATTGATGTTTGTGCTTCTTGATTCCGGACTTCTCTTGGGACCTTTCACTTGTATCACCCTGTTGTTTTTACACTTTGTATTGGCATGGTTTATCTTGAGCTGTTGAATTTTAGAAGTGTTTATTTTCATTTGTACAAGGGACTATAGCTAAGTGTTGTCTGAGATCTCAGAGGAGACTTTGGACTTCAACTTTTCAGCATTGCTGAAAGTTTTAAGATTTGGCAACACTTGGAAAGGCACTATATATCTTTTGCAAAAGAATGTGCATAAGGCTTTGGGGAATCAGGGGTGGGATGTTATGGTTTAAGGCTGACTGTGCCTACAAAGTCTCATACAGACTTGAGGTGGATATATAGAGTTTGTGAATGACTCATAGTCCAATACTGGGATGATGGGTTTGAGTGCTATGCCAAAGAGTGTGTGCCCTACATACAAAATGCTGGACAGGAACAGTCTTTTCTCCATGCTCCTCTCCTTTTATCTAGTTGTTTGTTCTTTCTGCTGACATGACCTGCTGTTGCCCTCTGCTGTGTGCCACTGTACCTTGTAGACAGTTGATTTTGTACTGAAATCCCCACCAAATGATAAATAAACCTTTCCATCCTTAAGTTTGATGGTCTAGTATTTTGTGTCAGCAAGATGAGAAAAATAACCAAGGAATAATGTTACAAGCAATGTGGACTATTGCAGGTAACATCTTGAAACTCCATCTCTCTCATCAATCAGAGTCCTCCTAGGCTTTTTGCAAGCTCCTCTAGAAGTGCTGGTCTGACTCAAGAAGTGCTCATGTCTGATTGCCATAGCTAGCATTACTTCTCCTGCTAAAGAATTCAGCATTTCAGTTTGAAGAATAACCCTTGCCATTATGGTTTATTTAAAGTGACTGCACATTCACATTTTTGAATTTGGCTTGTGAATATGCATTGGTGGTTAAAAGATGGTGGAGTCAAGAAAAGGAATACTGTGGTCCAAGTGGCACAGGCAGAGAAGGCTGATGGAAGACACAGGGCATGAACAGTAAAATAAATAAGTATAAATTATACCTGAGGATGACTAATGCTGTGGGTATAATAACTACATGAAAGTAAGGAGCAAGGCAGAAATCAATTGTGATGTGTGGTATTGGGATAGTTGATAATGTGGTTTGCTATTTGGGCAAGGTTTAGGAAGAGTGGAAAACAGCTAAATGTACCACAGAGTGATGGGCCAGTGCAGCAAACCTTCAGTGTAAGTCCACCTTCCTTTTCACAGGCATAGCAAAGAGGCCAGTAGGCATGGAACAAGAAAATCAAGGGAATTTCAGTAGTGAGATTCCAAATGTAATGGAGGAGCAGACAATACAAAGCTATGTGTTTTACATTGAGATACATTGGAATCCAATAGGAAGGGTTGTGGGCAGAGAAAAGAACTGATCTGACTTTGGCTTTTTAAAGGAGGTAACTGTGGCTGCTGGAAGCCACAAAATGGGGAACCCCAAGTGGGAACTGTTGCTAATAGATGTAGGAAATTGTCAAGCTCAACATCCTGCAACAGAATTCCCAGATCCCTGGACCAGAAGTCTAGGATAACAGCAAGGTTTCTTAACCAGTGGGTGCAACTGGAAAGGCAGAATCTCCAGTGACATGGTGAAACTGTAGGAAACATGAGGTCAGGCAAGGATTGAACACATTCCAACTGAGATGAATTTTAGATGTCCTAGACGAGTGATTACTTATTGACTGAGTAAAGAAGTAGTAATCCAGGAGAGAGGCCAAGCCTGCAGATCAATATACTGGCTTCACTGTTGCTTTTTCTCACTGGGTTAGTCTAGCCTGGCAAGTCATGGAATAAATAACTCTTTGGTGGGAGAAATGCCAGTTAACTTTACCAGTCAGATTCATGGCTTTCATTTGGAAAATGTGAGAACTTCACTCTTATGCTCACCACCATCAGCTTTCACACAGCAGACTGGACTGACACTGTTCTATGTGGATATTTTCTTTCACCTCCCAGTGTGCTCATTCTCAAGGGATTCCCAGAGGTAAGACACCAGGCTCTTCTCTAGGGTAAGTACTCATTTTCTTGCAGGGAATCCCTTGCAGGGGCCTCACGGAATCTTTACTCCTTACATTAACACTAATGGATTATTTGTATACATTTTTGTGCCTGGTCAGTTAGGCCATAGACTCCATTGCTGAAGGTCCCAACCAGGTCAACTAGGCCTTGGGCAGCACCACAGTGGGCAGCTGATGCCAAGAAGGTGGCTTTCATGTACCTGCTGCCACACAGTCAGGAGACTGGCTGGTCTGCCTCAGGGCCTTGCGATCCTCCCTGTCCTGTGTCCATGAGATCCCTGCTATGCCCTGAAGCCAGTCACATACAGCAGCTTTGCAGGTCTCTCACCTAGGTCCTTCACAGGAGACTAGTCCAGGAGGTTGGTCTAGGAGTCTGCACTGGAGAGGATATCACAGGCAGGGGTTAGATGAAGACTAACCAGGGGCCGTGTTCACATGGCTTGTAATCAGACCAGTACCAGCCAGGACTTTGTCATTCTGCCCAACTTTGTCCAGGCCACAGAAGACATCTTACAAAATAAAATGTGTGTTTTATTTTTAAGTGTCATTTGACTTTTCATGGAAACCTGTGGCCTGCATGGATCAACACTATCTGGGATGTGGATGCCCAAGATCCTCTCTTCTTTACACCCTTGGAAATATGTGCAATGTAGATATGAGAGGAACAGGTCACAGGGACATTTATTGTGTAAGTGTACTCTACTCAGAAATACAGCAGTGAAAATTTTATGGCATACTTAATAATATAAGCCATTACACTTATACATGATTGGGGATCCTTACATGTTTGAACTTAAAGTTTCTAGGAAACATTTCTATCACATACTACTATGTGATCCGAGTCACATTAGCTAACCTCTGGTGCTCACAGTTTCCACTTTTGCCAAAATGAGAACAATTATATAGCTTAGAGTATTTATGTAGACTAAAGAGGTTAGCATAAATAGTTAAACAATTGGGGAGAAGTTTTCAGCAGGGCAAGATTCTGTTAGTGATAACCCTCACTTGTATTATCATTCACAAAACAATAGGATGTTGAAAGATTTTCTTCTCCATACTAATGTGATTTCCACAGTGTTAGTTCTATGAAATTTTTGAAACCATTGAAATACAAAATACAAGATTCCCAAGATGGAATCGCCATGCAGATCCTTTCCACAAAGTATGATTGCCAGACAAAACATCCTGAAGTTAGCATTACATAAGGGAGTTTCTATAGACAGAGACATGACAATGCTTGTTGCTTTTTACAAAGGCTCTCTAGCTCTACTTTCGGAATCATGTACAGTATTTTCCTACTGTTATGTGCATGTTTTTTTTTATTTGTTCATTTGACTGCTTAGGAGCACTTGATTAGAGCCCAATATTTTCTCTTTTAGGCCAGACTTATTAATTCTTATCTTTGGGTGTAGTTTGGATCTATACGTTTTCATAAAATCAGTGTAAAATCTAATAAAATGTTCAAGTTCATGGGCCTGTGTATAGAGACAGCACTGCTGTGGAACTGTGTTGTCTCAGGGAGTCCCATATAGGAAAATGGGAAGATTTTCACATTTGATTCTCCTTGGCACATCCAAGACTCCAGGTACATGAACGTTTGTGTCAGTACTAAACAGTTGGACTGTTTGATTTTGCTGTAATGCTATATTTAAGGTTTCACACACAAACTGAGGTTTAACATTGCATTTGGAATTTGAAAAAGGGATTTCATTTTTCTGCAGAAAGAGATCTTAGTTTCCCATCATTAATGTGTTTTGACTTAACTGGTTTATTTCAGGGACACTCTGTCACTGAGCTGAATGTGTGTCCTTACTTATGTTTTTATTTTGACACAGTGTCTTCTTAATTTGCCCATTGTGGCTTCAAACATGTAAGCCTCCTGACTCAGTCTCATGCTGAGCTGAGATTCTGTATGCATTCCATTATGCCAAGACTAAAATTAAGTTTTAATTAAGTAACATTTTGGAGCTGGACATAGTGGCTCTTGCCTGTGATCCCAGCATTTTATGAGACAGTGAGAGGAATACCAGAACTTGGAGCCCTGCCTGGCAAACTGTGAGTCTTAGTAAGGCTTACAAAAACAAAAAATTGAAAGGAGATGGCAAAAAAAAATTCTTGATTTTCAAGAATTAACAGTGTACTTTTTAATTTATAAAAAATAAAAGAAACATAATAACTCACACATATCCCCAAAATTGCAATTTGTGACAAAGGATCTACATTATGAAACTCTTCTTTTAGTTTTCAAGTTATAAGCAACATTCCACCCCACGAGCAGCATGCTAACTCTGGCTTATAGTCAGAAACAGAGGCTGAGCTCTTAAAAACATTGGCCTAGATAGAGATTCACAGATCTATGTGAAAAGCAATGCAACACCTGGTTGTTCCATGAGACAGTTAAGGTTATTTTACTATAAAGTCACATAGAGTAGTAACAAGAAAAAGCGGAAAGAGGATGAGCACAAAAACTAAGTCTTGGAGAGAAAACAATAGTGTCCTAGTAGTGTCATGTAGAACTGTTAGAACTGTCTGAGGTGGTGGAAATATACTTATAGTTTGTTAATTTACATTTCAATAGTCACATGTGTCTAGTGACCTGGGCTTATCTTAGAGGCCAGTACAAGTCTAAATTATATTTCTTTTTTATTTAATCAAAACAAAACAAAACAAAAATAAATAATGCAGAATTACAAAATATAGTAGGACATTGACAATAGTTTATATATTGCATATTACTTGCTTAGAAGTAGTTGTTCAGGTTACAGGATTTAGGCATGAAGACATGATCAGCTGTACAGAAAGATGCTTTCTAACACTTTTGAATTATGCATAATTACATTAACCTTTTTAGAAACTTTTAAAATATGTGGGAAAGAAACTAACACTCAGAGACATAATTACCATTAATATTTTCATGAGTGTATTTCCATAATTTGTTCCTCACAGTCCTTAAGGTTTCTGTGATAGGTCCTGTAATATCCAATTTCCTCCATGTGTGGAAAGTTCATTTGGGAGATTAGAGGTGTTTTATCTTTGCCCTTGAACTGCTCAAACTAGCTCTGACCCTGCCTGAGAAGTTGACCATCTCCCTGGACCTTCCTCACATTCTGCCACTGTCCTCACATTGTGGCAAATGTTCCAGTGCTCAGGAATGCCCTGATGCAGAAAAGAGAAGCATCACATATGTAGTCCATTGTTTTGATGCATCATTCAAGCTTGATGCTGTAAACACGGCTGGATAACTGGGTTGTTGTGATTGTGCGTGCTGTGTCCATGAAGCCCTGTGAAATGTAAGACATTTAATGTCATTCTTGGCCCCTGCCCAAGTTTGGTACTTCATACATTTCTAGGAATCTGTCCATTACTTCAGTGTTATTGAACTGAGAGTAAACATTTTCAAAGTAGATATTGATGATCTTCTATATTTCCACAGGGTCTGTAGTGATTACTCATTTTTCATTCCATTTTGCATGAATTTGAGTTTGTTCTTTCCTTTTTAAATAAGATTGGCTAAGAGCATACTGATTTTACCTATTCTTTCAAAGAATCACCTTTTTGATTTGTTAATTCTTTGTATTGTTTGTTAGTCTCTATTGCATTAATTTGTACTCTGATCTTGATAACTTCCTCCATTCTTTTGGCTTTGGGCTTTGCTTGCTCTTTTGATGAGATGTTTTAGGTGTAGCATCATGCTGTATATTTCTGTTTGTTCTGTTTTCCTGATGTGGCAATTCACCCCAATGAATTTTCCTCTTAGCACTACATTTATTGCATCCCACAGTTTCTTATAAGTTTTATTTCTTGTTTTTGTTTGCTTGTAGATATTGTTTAAATTCTTTGAAAATTTATTTTTTTGATAATTGAAATATATGTGCATAGGACAAGATTCAAAAAGAACTTGAAATATAAATAATGAAAATAACTCTTTGTGCAGTGTTCTTGATGCCTGTTGACCTCATTCTTTTTGTTTAGTTTTAGTACTAGGGTTGAAATCCGAAGTCTTCTGAGTAAGTCATACCCTCAGTGACTATTTTTTATTTGATGACACAGTGTCTCTCTATGTCATTGCATTTCTCAGTCCAAGTTTGAACATGCTATCCTCGTACCCAGCCTCACAGAGTGTTGGGATTACAGATCTATGCTACTTCATCTGGTTCTCCCCTCCTTTACAAAGGCCTGTGCAGCTCATGCTGGCATTGCCTCTAATGCTCTGCATCTTTTACATTAAAAAAAAGAATGAATTTGTCCACTAATACCTTATTTACATGGCAAGGTCCAGTAATCATTTTGTAAATATTTTCCTTTCCAGCTTACCAGTTCAACAAGTTTTTGATTATATTTTCCTTGATTTAAAAAAAGCAGAGTAAATAAATGCAGGCAGGCTAGACCTGAAGCAAGGCCAATGGATTGCTGTAGCTGCTGGTTTCAAACAAACAAATTGCCTAAAGAGAATTCTTTCAGTGGTCTGTTGGCCATTTCAGAACTTTGGAAATGGAATGGTCAATTCATCAAAAAGAAATATCAAATGAGTATGCCGGAGTTTAGGGGGCCTGCAAGGGAGAGACCCTGACACCTCAGGACCTACACCATGTGGTTGACTCGGGGTACCTGGAGAACAAGGAGCTCCTTCCCTCTCTTTGGGGGGCGGCTGTGAGCATCACAGACTTTCAGTGGCCCAAAGAAGAGAGACCCTGGTGCATCAGAACCTGCACTGTGTGCTTGACTTGACATGCTGGGAGAACAAGGAGCTCCTTCCCGCTCTGAAGGTTGGCTGTGAGTTTGGAAGACTCTCAGCTGCCCAAAGGAGAGAGACCCTGGTGCGTCAGGACCTGCACCATCTGCTGGACTCGGCGTCTTAGGAGAATAAGGAGCTCCTACCCTCTCTGCTTGGCAGGTGTGAGTGTGGCAGACTTTCGGTTGTCCGAAGGAGAGAGACCCTAGCACGTTGCAGCCTGCACCAGGCAGTTGACTCAGGGTGCCAGGAGAACAAGGAACTCCTCCTCTTTCTTCAGGGCAGCTGTGATCTTGCTGGCACACAGGCTGAGAATCAGACATCTCATGTCATCCTGTCCCCTGTCCCGTGCCCCACCCCCTTAACAAGTGGGAACCAGTTAATTGTACATCATGTGTAAAGATTAGCTGTTATTTAGTATGAGCTCCCCATATGCAAAGATATGGATAACCATTTGGAAGAAAACAAGAGACAATATGACAGATAGTGAGGATCTCTGGATGTCTAGCTTTGAAATTTATGCTTTCTTATGCCCCATTCTGTTCTGTTTTATTGTGTTTAATTTTAGCCCCCTTAAAATAAAATTTTAAAAATATACATTAAAAAAAGAGAGGAAAAGAAAGTGCTCTAAAGGATATAACTGCATGTATGTTTAAGTGTGTAAGATAGATGACCATATTACTGTTTTTGTTATATTGTTGATTAGAACTGTTAACAGTCTCACTGTTTGAATGTCTACTTTGTATGCTTTAATTTTGTACCTTGAATAACTATTTCCAATGATGACAATATGTAACTTATCAAGGGGTGATTTCTTAGTGTTTTTGCTTTTGTTTTGTTGTTGTTCTTGTTGTTCTTTTATTTTTTGCCTTTGGAATTCTGTATTGTTCCTACACTTTTTCTGTTTTGTTTGCTTGGGATTTTTTTGTTTTTTCTCTTTAAATAAAATTTAAAAAAATAAACAAAATAAAGTATACACATAGACTACAACATAGGTAGCGATTTTTCTCTATCTCTTTTTATCTCACATTTTTACAGTGCATAGTGATTACATAAATCATATATATGTGCCGTCATACATATATTTAACTTGTCTTCATTCCTTTTATTTCCTCTTCTCCCTCCCTCTGTAATTTTGACTACCACAAGTCCAAAAGAACAGGGCGCACTGATCCGGGACTGATACCCCCACAACCACACCATAATATAAACTGTTATGCTTTATAAATTTATTATCTCATGAATTTGTTATAGTGACAGAAATTTGACTAACACAAATATTGACCACCTTCATGTTGACACCCCAGTGTTTCTGCCTGTCTATCTGGCACTTCTCAAATTGTTTCCTAGGATTTTCTTCTCAATATACCACAAGAATCTGTACTTTCACAGTGCTTCAACCCCTGCCCACTGCGAGAGATCCCCTCAGTCTTCACAGCTGTCATTATTTTTGTGTTCAGAAAAGTCCCAAACTGGTCTGCAGAAGAAAGTCTTTCTCTTATCATTCAGATGCACACAGCAAGCAGCCTGGTGCTCATCTTTAATTAAAGGTCCCACTGGTACCCTAGACACATGATAGCACAAGCTGGGCTTGCTTTTTGGCTGTCCAAGACTTTCACCATGTTCTTCAGGACCATGTTCTGATAGCCAGCTATGAAACACCACCAACTTGTGCTAGCTTTGAGACTTGTCTTGATTGTGGTGAATGTAAGAAAGATGCTATAAATGTGGTGGTGCATTCATGGAAGTTATTGATATGTAAAACCATGATATCTTTCACCTCTTTTACTTTCCTTGCCCTTTTATTCCTCATTTTTTTCTTCCTCACATAACTTGTTAATTTCCCTCCTTTACTAACCCTACCCTGAATCATTGTTCATTCTCCTAGGCAGAAAGGATAACCTCCTCCCCAGCAGTATTTGTTGCACTGGTTCCAGTTGAATTTTAGATGATGATGATGGTGATTTTTCTACTAAGAGTTGAAAACAGGGCTTTTTTTACCAAACTACATCCCTGGATCATCTTTAATTCTATATTTTAGTACAAGATTTCTCCACATCAGTAAGTTGCCCAAGCTGAGCTCAGTGTTGTTATTGTAGTGCCTCAGCCTGTCAGAGTGCTGAAAAAAAGGTGTGCACTCTCACACATGGGTTATATTTATCTGTTTAATTAATGTCATTTTTTCTCCTTTGCTGTCCTCACCCTACCAAAGGCAGCCTTTCAGATATATTAAAAAATTATCATTTGTGTTTATATGTGTTCATGAAAATACATTTTTGCATAAATATTGTTTAAATTTACAGTAAATTTGAAACATTTGTGATTGTTCAGGTGTGAGTTAAAATACATACAGATATATCTTTGTATTTTCCATTTTATTGTATTTAAAGATATTGTACTGTTGTAGTCAGGGGTTATATACAGAACAATTAGAATCAGGACATGGAGTTTACAATATTATTATTATGATGGTTGCCAGAGTTAACACAAATCAATGAAGGAAATCTATCCACAACACTAAAGGAAGAATATTTAGCCAAGGGCCTGAATCACACAGCAATGACCCACAGGAGTCCAGATGAAAACCCAAAGCTCATGTCATTGCCTCCCATGAGTCAAACTGGAGGTCTAGAGCCCATAGAAGGACTCACGCCAGTCTCTTTTACAGATCCTTGAGGGGAAGGCCCAAAGGTCATTGGTGGAAACTAGAAAGTCTATGCCAGCAGGGTGAAAGAGCTGTGCTGGTAGGTCAAGGGTTCTATGCTGAAGCCCAGAAGTCACACTAACAAGAAAGACCAGGGCTGTCCTAAAAAGCAGCACAGCCATCCTCAGCAACATGGAGGCCACAAGCTCCTCTGACAACAAGCACAGTTGAGCACATGCCAGGAAGCTAGTGAGACGATTCCATCATGGAGACCAAGCAGCACATGTCTTTCTCTCCAGAGCCAGGAAGCAATGCTCTATGTGAGGACCAGTGCTTCTCCAGGAGAAACTAATGTCTCAGCAGCAACACATAGGAGAACCCACAATCCCTCAATGCACTAACACCTCAATGCACTAACTTCTCCTTTTCCATATCTCCATTTATGCTGGCAAATTTCCTCAGGTA
>PVJX010051762.1:0-10122 GCA_004027295.1 Dolichotis patagonum | reverse complement strand
TGCAGGAGTTAGCGCTCACCTCTTTCTCTCTCCTCCTCTTCTTCCTCCTCCTCTGCCTCCTCTTTCTTCCTCCTTCCTTATTTTCCAACAGGAGAGAGGGCTCCACGTAGCCTCAGTTTCTGTAAAAAGAAATTAAAAAAAGAATCAAGGACAATAACACAGCTGTGCTTAGGAAACACCCACAAATAAGTGTACAGGAAAAGCACTATAGTACTATAAAATTTTGCCTGAGTATAAGAACCCTAACAAAAGACATTTAAATCAGTGATGAAACAAAAGATTATCACATTGTAATCACTCCTCTACCAAAGCCAACTTGAAGCAAAAACCATTATAGAAATTTTACATCAAAGGATAGCCTCGTCAGCTCTGTCTAACTTCAGCTTAGCTTGCAGAAATGATTGAGTTTTCCCTAGACGCTAGAGTTTTTCATGTGTGTGTTGGTGCATGAGTATGGAGAGGTGGGAGAGGGAGGAAATGAGACTGAGAGAGAGAGGTAGATATAGAGATGATCAAAATGTAAGTGGAGAAGAGGCTTAGGGAATTGTTTTATTTCATGACAATTTTTTAAACATTAATATTATTTGAGTTGTGTCTCTCAGGACTATTTTTAACAATAATTGTTTTAAATGGAAATGTATTACAAGACTATATAATCACCCTTTAGATGGCTTACAGACATTAAGCTAAGAACATCCATTAATAATTCAAAAGACTTCACTTTCATTTCCTTTCCACCCATCAGTTAATATTTCAGGTGTTAATGTAAAGAGAATAGAGATTGTGCAAATAGTGTTCATCTGTTACTGTATCAAAATGACAGAGAAAGTGGGTTGGCAACCCTTTTATGATAATCCTTAACAATATAGTAGGAAGTAGAAGCAATGCCAATCATATTAGAATAACCCTTCTTGTTAGTTCTGACTTCTTCTCAATTGTTTGCTTTCACATAAAATTTCCTTTCTAACTTGAACAATTCTTTCTCCCTTTGTTCTAGAGCCTGATGGAGATGCTCATAAGCAGTTGTGACCACATCTTGCCAGGGAGACTTTCTCATAAACATTGCAAATGGCACACATTGGCCCTACCTTAACCCACTAAGCTCCTCCTGCGTCTCCGTGTTGACAATAGCGGCTCCATTTTCTATTCATGAAATTGTTTGTGATGAGTGAAACCTCTGTGAAGTGTAACAACAAATGACTGCAACAGAAAATCATCTGACTTACAGTATAATTCAAATGCCATTGTACATTGTACATTGACTTCTCTCTGCATTTTCCATAAGCTTCAAAATCATTAGTGGTAAGAAGTAACACTTACACATGAAAGACTTATTGGAGGGAAAAAATCCACTTCAGTTAAGTAATGTGATAGGCCATTTGACAATTTAAATACCTTGGGATTTAGCAAGGTCCTCCCCTCTCACTTCAAGTAGATTATAGAACCTCGAAGTCAGAATCTGGAGTATTACATAGTTCGAAGAATGTGATGGGTTTATAAGGCAGTTTGCTTATTATTCACCAAAACCTGTATCCTCATTCATCCTTGAATATTTAAATCCATATAGATCATAATTGTACTCCAGAGACCAGTAACATAGGCAATGCATAGTGCATGCCAATCCTCTGATTTTATGCAAATAAAAACCCTTCCCTTTTACCCCTACTATTAACTTAATTATCCTAATTTCTCTAAATGCTGGCTTGCTGGCTCCAAGCTGATGAAGACTGGCTGTGTCCTTTCTTTTCCAGATAGTGCTTACTAAAATGAATGAAGAGATAGTAAGAGAACAAATCAGAAAATCCTCAGAAAAATTAAGAATTAGGAATCCAGCAGCAATGACACAGCTCAGAAATCAAAACACACAGCTACTTAAGAAGAAATGAAGATTTTGCTTTAACCTTATGAAACTTTGCCATTTTTAAAGAATGTCACACTGTGATCACCTCATACCATTAAAAGATAAGTAGCTGGTGCTCTGTGTGCTATTTTTAGCACAAAGCATAACATAAAATCTAAAATTAGGCAATACGATCTTCATGCTTCCAGAGGGTCTCATTAAAATGAGTCTTTTCCCTTCAAAGTTAACTCAGTAAGCAACACTTAAATTTCTTAATTAGGTCACTCAGAGTCAGTATCCATGCAATATTTTTTAAAACAAACCCATCTACTGGAGACTATCGTCTGCATCATGGTGGTGAAAGCCCACTGTTTTAAAATGCAGAGAGGAAAGGTCCATTGAATAAATGTGCTTAGAATTCTCAATGTTCTAATTAAAAATTAGGAAGATAACTGTTATGGATTAAAAACTTGTTGTCAACTTAATGCCAGCTGAGTTAAATCAGCAAGGGCTGAGCATAGATGTTCCACCTGAGGAAAGTTGCCAGCATAAATGGAGACTTGGAGAAGAAGAGTGAGGCACTGTGGGTTTCTCTAAGTGTTGCTGTTTTGAACTGTTGGTTCTCCTGGAGGAGCTCGTCATGACTAGCTTCCCCAGTGTGAGTTCAACCACTGTCATCCGAGGATCTCTGGACCTTGTTGGTGAGAGTGGTTCACTTCGGGGGAACTCTGGTTCTTACATCGAGCATCGCTTCCTGGCTCCAGAGGGGAAACGAAGATGTGTGCTGTTTCATCTTCAGGAGAAACTTGTCATGCTGGCTTTCTGGCATGTACACGACTGTTCTTATCATCGAAGGAGCTTGGGACCTCTGTGTCACTGAGATGGCTGTAGTACTTTTCAGGACATCCTTGGTTCTCATTTTGAGTATGACTTCTTAGCTCTAGTGTAGAATCCTCAACCTATCAGCACAGCTCCTTCACCCTGCTAGCATAGACTTTTGAGTTTCTATCACTGACCTTGGGGCCTTCCCAGCACAGAACCATAAAACAGACTGGCATGAGTCCTTCTTGTGGGCTGTTGGACTCGTGCAAAGTATTGTCATGGGCTCTAGGTTTTCATCTGAACTCATGCAGGATATTGCTGTGGGACCCAGGCATTTAGCTCAATATTCTGTCTTTAGTATCATGGACAGATTTCCTACACTTGCTTATGTTTAACTCTGGATCACCATCATAAAATAATAGTTTAAATTCTGTGTCCTAATTCTAGTTCTCCTCACAACCCTGACTACAACAGTAACTCTTCAATTGGAGAGTAACCATTGCATCAAATTGTGCAGGCTTTCGTATGAATAATACCAACTTAATAACATTTTACCATATAATAAAGTTGTGAATATTAATCTTCATTTTGAACTCAGGCTGGGCATTGCTGCTTTAAACAGAAAAGTCCAGGATTCTGAGAATCAGCCAGTTCTAAATTAGCCAAAATTGTTTTTATAACTTGCAAATAGGCAAACCTCTGATAAAACAGTGCTCATTTCCCCAGTGTTATTTCAATATCCTACACAATTTTTCATTGTTGAGAGTATTCCCAGTATATCCTCATGAATAAGTCCCTGAAACACCAAATAAATAAAACTCATCCTATGTTGATTGGCAGTATTCCATTTCCTGCCATTGAAATGCAAATTATTTTATCTAATTGTGGCTATGCTGGGCTTCTGACCCACCAAGCCATCTACATAGCTTTTCATACTGAAATGAGCTTCATTCCTTTTCAGAGCAAAAAGCAACAGGATTGCAGGTTACATGATTATGGTGCTGTGACTTATCAAACAAGCCTCCTGAAAATGTGCCGGTCACAACAGAAAACTGTAAGGACAATTGTGTTCCAATAGAGCTGCTGGACAGGAGACCAAGCCACCATGGCATTTTTCTCAGACTTCCTGGAGGACAAACTTGTTTCCTTTGCTTAAATTGTAATTCTTTTTTCTAGATAAGGTCACATCTATATAAAATAGAAATTTCAAGTTGATTTAGTATCTTTAAAACTGTATAGGAAAATTGGGTATTTATTGGCCATCTCCCAACAGATCAGGTTATATTGGTGGGTTTTGACTCAAATCAACAGGCAGTTGAAAACTTCATTAATTAAGTTGATCTAGACCTGGTCCTGAGATTACTAGTCAAGTTTGTGAAACGATGGGCTGTTTGACCATCACAAGACCAGTTTCCCTGAGTTTGAGTCACAACTGTTGATGAACATTCTGAATAAGCTGATGTCACACCAAACTAGTGTCATAATGTTCCTGAGGCTAGATCCTTGACTCTACAGGTCCCAGTTCCCTGGATTCAGTCCTGTGCCCACATTGGGAGTAAGAGAAAAATAAAATAAAAAGGAAAAAATGATTAACAGTTTGGCCAAAACCTTGTGAAGGCATTCCCCAAACACATGGAAGCATTACTCTTCACAAGAAACACCAATTACAGAACAAAAGGTAAGAGATATACATCTATAGATTCCATCAGGTCGTGGACTCTGGAGTGGAGAAGAGACCAAAGGGATGGTGCAAATCTGGTCTTCTGTGCTCTTTGACATCCTCTCAGCCCAGGCCAGGATTTGAGGGGAGCAGATTCTGTTTAGCCTCTGTTCAACATCCATTTTCAGTCTGAGGTGTTGCATGTATGAAGCTGGGATGGAGAAATAGTTCAAATAAGATCATAACAGGACAATGGCTACAGCTACAAAAAAACTCACAAATTCCTCATTTCAAAGGAACCCCTTTATAATTAGAATGGTGAAGTGAAACTGTGACTGCATGATAACAAATAACTTCATAGCAAAAGTCACATGTACAAAGACTTCCAAACTAAACAGACTTCTAGTCCCAATAAACAGCAACCCCAAAAAGGCACACAGTAATACTTCTTGAATAAGGTAGACCCACAATGACCTGGACTTCACTGAATGACATGTACAGGCTCAGGTGACAAGAGATTAATTCATGGTGACTGGTTACTAGTAGACGGCCTGACTCATGTAAGGTCATTTACCCCATTTTCACAGTGCACACCATGGTTAAATATTTACATTTCCCTTAAATTCATATGTTGAAATCCTAACCCCATACTGATGAGATTAGAAGACAGGACATTTAGAAGATAAAAAGGATGGGATTCTCATGAGTGAGATTAGTGTCCTTATAAAAGAGACCTCAGAGACCTGTCTTTTTCCTTCCACAATGAGGAGACATGAAAAGAAGACAACTTCTATGAAACAGGAAGCAACCATCACCAGATACCAAACCTTATGCTTTTTTCTAAGACTTCAAAACTTCAGAACTGTGGACTAAGATAGGGCCCAAATGGACTAAGACAGGGGATCTTTGCATTTCTCCAAGAAGCTGCAATTAAAAACAAAAAAACAAGTATATGTGTGTGTTCTAATCTGTCAGCACTGTTTGTGTTTATTTTAGAAGTCTTGAATATTAAGACCAAGTTAATTCATTCAATATGCACTAGTTTGTTGCCTACTATGTGATAGGTATTGTACAAGATGCAAAGTATGCATTTTGACCTATTTCATATCAAAACATTTCTCATGTTCTCAGGGGTCTGTACATTAAGTAAAAGTAGACTGTATTGAATTACTAGTTGTGTATTTGCACTCTATCTCCCATTCATACTTGCTGAAAATAGAGGGTACAAGGAATTAATGCAGGATGGTCACATCTTTATCTTATGTAAAGTTTGGGTCAGTAGAAAGT
Organism: Dolichotis patagonum; assembly: GCA_004027295.1. Lineage (NCBI taxonomy): Eukaryota > Metazoa > Chordata > Mammalia > Rodentia > Caviidae > Dolichotis > Dolichotis patagonum. Next base: position 4,513 of record PVJX010051762.1, on the reverse strand, counting down.
CCTGGGTTTCTGATAAGGACCAAATTAAATTTAACCCAAGAAATCAAGAGCATAAAGTAGATGTGAACCTATCAGTGATTCAGGAATATTTAGCTGTCTTGAGAAATAACATCCAAGCCAAGAATTTAGAGCAGAAATATATTACTCCACTACCAAATTGTCTGTAAAGTATATTTTAATAAAACAAGAACATTTCTATCTTTACAAAATATCAGAACACAAAATTTAAAACCTCTCTTTGGAAAGGGAAAAGACGATTTTCAATTTTTGCACTCTCAAGTTTAGACAGGTGGCAAGCAGGCACAAAACATTATTGAAATAAAAGATTTATCACAAGTGAAGAGAGAAACACAGCATGAATTAAATGTTGTTCACACCAGGCAGGCCAAGAAAATCTTTCTGTCTCACTTGGAATTCTTAGGGTTTTATTAATTCTAATCTTTATTTTGTGTCTCTCTCACCATTTTATGGATGAATCCAGACTGATTTCCCAAACATTTTATGTACATCACTGTCAGCTCTTTGATGTAAATGCATTTTCCCTATTCTAAACCTCTACATTTGTGTGTATTTGCCAACTGTCTGAAGTGGATCCCAAACTTGTCTACTATTTTTTGACTACATGTTTCAACTGCTATCAGTGCAGTGCGCATGAGCTAATAAAAGCCATTTATGACAAAGATACTGCCAATATCATATTAAATAGGGAAAAACTGAAAGCTTTCCTTCTAAAAATCTGGAATAAAGCAAGGATATCCACTGTCATAACTCTTATTCAATCTAGTACTCCAAATATTAGCAAGAGCAATTAGGCAAGGTAAAAAAAAAGGGGGGGATATGTATAGTAAAAGAAGACGTCAAATTATCATTTGCAGGTAATATAAGCCTCTACAAAGAAGATCCCCAAAAAATCCGCTGCAAGACTCTTAGAACTAATAAATTCAGTAATGTACAAGATATAAAATCAACACAAAAAATAATGTTCCTATACACTAATAACCCACCAAGAAAGAAATTAAGGAAAAGCACCATTCACAGTAACACCAAGAAAAATTAAATACTTAGAGGAGTAGGAGATCTCTACAATGAAAACTACAGTACTCTAAAAAAAGAAATCAAAGAGAACATCAGAAAATGGAAAGATATTCCCTGTTCCTGGATAGGCAGAACCAATATACTTAAAATGCACATTTTTCTAAAATTAATATAAACATTAAACATAATCTTAACCAAAAATCCAGCAATGTCCTCTACAGAACTAGAGAAAATAATCCTAAAATTCATATGGAATCATAAGAGACTCAAAACAGCAAAGGTAATCCTGGGTAACTACAGCAAAGCAGTAAGAATCAAACTCCCAGACCTGCACTATATTATAAGTCTACTGTAATTTAAGAAAAACACACAGTACTGGCACAAAAAGACATGGGTATCAGTCAAATCAAATAATAGACTGCAGAAATAATCCCAAGCACATTCAACTATTTGTCTTTGACAAAAGAACCCAAACCATACATTGGAGGAAAGATAGCCTTTTTAATAGATTTTCTTGGGGAAACTGGCTATCTACATGCAAAGGATTAAAGAACTAATGTTAGAAGCAGCCTGCTAGAAGACAAAATTGGTAAAATTGTTGATATGATAGGCATAAACAAGACTTTCTGAACAGAATTCTGGTTACACATGAACTAGTCCCTAGGACTATTTCACCAAATGGGGTCATATCAAAATAAATAGCTTCTGCACAGCAAAAAAAACAAACAACATTGTGAAAAGAACATACATAATGGGGAAATATTTTAATGGTGATGACTCAGATACTATAAAGAACTCAAAAAAATTAGATCCTCCAAAATAAAAGATTCAATGAAAGGAAGGCAAGCAAAATTAATAGACACTTCATGGACAAAATAGTACAACTAGTCAATATATGTATGAAGAATTGCCCAACATCTCTGGCCAGTAAAGAAATGCAAATCAAAACAACACAGAGATTCTATCTTACCCTAGGAAAGAATGGTCATCATCAAGAAAACAAATAACAATGGTAGGGCTGCAGGGAATGACAAGCATTCCACACTGTAAACTAGTGCATCCACTATGGATATCTGTATGGAGAGTCCTCAAAATATTGAAAAGAGAAATTCCATGTGATCCAACTATTCTTCCTCTAGATATCTTCCAAAAGAGATAAAGACATTCTATTACAGAGGCACAAGCATACCCATATTTATAGCAACATAACTCATAATAGCTAAATCTTGGAAGCAGTCTACACGTCCATCAAGAGATAAATGGATGAGGAAATGTGGTATTTACACACAATGGAGCATTGCTCTGCCATATGGAAAGATAAACTTGAGTCATTGGTAGGAAAATGGCACCTTGAGACATAATGTTAAGTGAAATAAATCAGGCACATGGGCTTAACTATTGCATGGATTCCCTTATATGAGAAGCTCAAAGTATAAATAAAGAGCAAAATAAAAGATACCTAACAGAGACAGAGCTATCTCAAGGGTAAGGAAATCAAGAGGGGGAGGCAGGGTGAAGAAAATAGAGGAGTGTAGGGTAACAATAAGATATATTATATACAGGCACAACTCCACATAAGGAATGTAAACATTATGTACTACTAACATGTACTAATGAAAAAAATGTTTAAAAACTTTTAAAAAGCTTGCATCAAATTTGAACCACATTAAAGATACACAAATGCAAGCTCAAGCATAAATTTTTGCTGTGATCAAGTTTGAACTCAGGCCAAATAGATGCATCAGTTCAGAATTAAAAGCCATGCTGAATCTCTGATTTGTTTGGCATCCTAAATTTCTGGCCCCATAAAAGAGAGGCATCAGATCAGTAAAAGTATGTGATTTGTAACACAAAGGTGTATCTGTTAATTGCAAAAGTCAGTACATTGTGGTGCTGATCCAACTGCTTTTTCTTGAGTTCTTTGTTACATTAAAAGTGCATGCATCCTGATAACAGGTACAGAAAAGTGTCTCTTTGCAAATTTAAACATGTGGCTCCTGACCAAGTGTCTGTAAAGCATCTTTTACATAGGGGATGCTGGATGCTGGATAGTGTGCTGTGATAATGTTGGCCTCAAAATACCTTCTGTGCTCAATGGGTCTACAGTCAGCCAGACTCAGGCTAGGGATATGACTCAGCAACAAAGTGTCTGCCTGGCAAGCACGAGGTCTTGAGTTCAATTCTTGATACAAACAAACAAACAACAAAAAAAAAACTCAGCTGGACTCAAGTGCAAAACTCAGCTCTGCCACTTAACAATGTAATCCCAGTCTTTAAAAACGGAATGCCTATGAGCCTCGGTTTCATTATTTGAAGGATAAAACTAACAATTCTAGTATTCAACTCGCAAGGCGCTAAGGATCAAGTAAGATGATACATGGGAAGTGCATTTAGCAGATGACCTGGCAGAGAACAAGCAGTTCACACTGTAAACAAGATTTCTTAGTGATGTTTTACACCTGGCCAGAGTTTTCCTGAAGGGCTCCTTGATCTTACTGTATGTCTTGGTTACTTTTCTCTCATTGCTGGGACAAAATACCCAACACCCCAAATTAAGGAAGGAAAGGTTTATCTAGCTTACAGTTATGGGAGGTTTCATTCCATAATCAGCTGGCTGCCAGTCAGGGTGGGATGGCACTGGGACAACACTTGAAGGCAGCAGCCACAGAAAAAGGAGGAATAAGCCTCTTCTCCTTTATATTGTACACAGGCCATTCCCCCACCCAGGGTAAGTGTAGCATTCAAAAATTCTCTGTGCCCTCCTCTTGCACAAGATGAGGATATTTATAGAGTAGGGGTCCTGGCTCCCTGCTGAGTCTCTCAGTTAAACTTCTAAACTTCTCAAGTTGACACAATGTATCAGCCATTACACTGTACCTGGTCAGGTTTGGAGAAGCAAAGCTGAGCTTTACAGGAGAAGCATGCTTGGATATGTGCAACAGAGTGAGGAGAAAGCGACTGTCCCATCTGAGATGGAAGGGGTGACAGAGAAACAGAAGAACCAAGCAGAGAAAAGAGAGAAGAGGAGCTCGTGTAGCTGAGTAAACTCCTCATGAATGGGACATACACAGGCATGTTCAGAACGGGAGGTTATAAAATATTAACTTGTATGATAAAATATACATTGTAGGGTAAACTTTTCTGTGTTAATCAGGTTATCTTTAGTATAACTAACAACTAAGATAAATCAACTTATCTCAGTTCACAGTTTCAGAGGGTTCAGTCCAAGACCCCATAGCTTTGGGTTCTGTGATACAGCAGTGCATTGTGATGCAAGCAGGTGAGAGAGCAAAGCTGCTTACCTCACAGAAAACAAGAAGTGGAAAACAGAGAAGGAACTGAGCTCCCAGTACCCCTCCAAGATGGTGCCCCCATTCCCTCCACTTCTTCCTTTGGCCTCATGTCCACCACCTTCCAATAGCAGTACTGGCTAGGGACCAAGTCTCCAATACATGGGCCACCAAACTAGAACATCTTC
>PVJX010051761.1:0-10189 GCA_004027295.1 Dolichotis patagonum | reverse complement strand
TTTGCCTTGTTTAAGTTCAACACACATTAAGGTATGGACAGCTGTTTTGAGGAGAATGAGAGACACTATGACAGCCATTCTAGGCTTCCCTAATGTCTGGTCTTGAAGACCTGTAATGCCCTCCTCGTCCTGCTCAGATCAATTCCATACTAGGTTGTTTCATATGAATTCCCTATATGTGACAATATGGACAACTATTTGGAAGAAAACGAGAGTCAATATGATAGAGAGTGAATATCTCCGATTGTCTAGTTTTGAAATTTTTGTTTCTTACATTGCTTTCTTGTGATCCGCTTTGCTCTGTTTTGTTGTGTTTAATTTTACCCTTTTGATATAATTACATGTATATTTGAGTGGGTAAGATGGATGACCATATTGCTGTTTTTGTCAAATCACGGAGCAGAGCTGTTAACAGTCTCACTCTTTGAATGTCTACTTTATATGTTTTAACTTTGTAATTTGAACAACTATTTCCAAGAAGTCAGTATGTAATTTGTCAAGTAATAATTTCTTAGGGGTTTTTTTGGTGTTGTTTTTTTTCCTTTTTTCCTTGGAATACTGTATTGTCACTACCCTTTATTCTGTTTTGTTTTGTTTTTTTCTCTTTAAATAAAAAAAAAAGAAGAAAAAGAGAAGAGGCTTTTCGAAAAATTACAATGTTACAGTGTGAGTTGGCCAATATCTACTTGATATGAAGTCCTAAGTCATCTTGAGGACTTCATACTATAGGGAGGATTAAGCAGTATCTACAGATGTTTACAGTAGGAGAGAAGCAGTTCAAAAAGGAAGAAAAAGAGAAATGGAACGAAGAGGGGATAGACAAAAGCAGGTAAGCGAAAGTACAAGTGGTAACACAATGCATTGTCAGAGTCATACCCAGTTGAATGTTAGAGTGGGTAACTAGATTGCCAAGACACATAACACAGAAAAAAACACAGTAATATCCCCAAACCAAATGTTATAAGCCCCCAATAGTAATCCTTGATTATCAGCATAAAGGAGAGAAGCAAGAAAAAGTATAAGTCAAAAGGACAATATTTTTATTACTGATATCTTGCCATAGATAATTTCAGGTTTCATGTTAAAGTAACTGAAATGAAAGTGAAGAAACAAAATTCAGATTGAATCATGTAATTTGAAGAAGAGGACAAATTTGAAGCATTTGTAGGAAAATGAATGCACCTGGAAAATATAATGTTGAGTGAAAAAAACCAGACACACAAGCTTAAACGCTATATGGTATCTCTCATTTGAGCAAGGCAAAGTACTAACAAAGAGAATAACAAAAGACAGATAGAAGGAGACAAGGGGATGGCTCTCTTGCAAATGGGATGGGGTCCAAGGGACCAAAGGTGAGGGGTGAGGGAGAGGGGGAGGAAAAGTAAGAAGAACGAGGATAAGCCATGTACAGGAGCCTAATTTCATCAATGACTGTAAATATTATATGCCATAAACATGAGCTAAGACTAATAATATCAACAGGAACAAAAATGGGAAAGGAGAATTACAGGAGAAGGGAGGGAGAAAGGAGGGAAGGGAAGAGATTAAAAAAAAATGAAGCTGTTTCACGTACATGGACCCACTCGCCAAGATGATTGTAAATTGCATGTGCAGCAAACATGCATTTGCCAAGTCCAGTGTGGCTCTTGAAACTCTGGAGAGAGGACAATGGAGAATGAGGAAGAGCAGAAAAGAAGCAATAGCCAATGTAACACTAAACAGTCAGAAACTGAACGCTTTCTCTCTAAAATCAGGAGCAAGATGAAAATGTCCACTATCACCACTCCTATTCAGTATAGTTCTAGAAACATTAGCCAGAGCAATTAGAAAAGACAGACAAATAAAAGGAAGAAGGATAGGAAAGGAAGAAGTTCAACTATCATTTTTTGCACATGACATGATATTCTACATAGAAGACCCCAACATCTCCACCAAAAGACTACTAGAGTTAATAAACAAATTCAGCAGTATAGCTGGATTCAAAGTTGACACTCAAATATCAATAGCATTCCTATATTCAAATAAACTCACTGAGAGAAAAGTTAGGAAACAATACCTTTCACAGTAACATGCAGAAAATGAAATACATAGGAATCAATCTAACAATGGATGGAAAAGATATATATATTGAAAATTACAGTACTTTGAAAAAGGAGATTGAAGAGGATATCAGAAAATGGATAGATATCCCTTGCTCATGGATAGGAAGAATCAACATTGTGAACATGGCCATACTTTCAAAACTATTATACAGATTTAATGTAATCCCAATCAAAATAGAATAAGCATATATCACAGAACTAAAGAAAACATTCCTAAAATTCATTTGGAAACAGAAGAGACCTATAATAGCAAAGGCAATCCTGGACAACAAAGGCAAGGCAGGAGTCATCACAATCCCTGATTTGAAATTATATGACAAAGTTACTGTAATAAAATCAACATGGTACTGGCAAAAAAGAAAACCAGACCTAAGACTCAGTGGAATATATTGGAAGATGCAGACACAACTACAAAGATATTCAGCTATCTTTTCTTTGAAAAAGGGGCCAAACATGTTCACTGGAAGGAAGATAACCTTTTTAATAAATAGTGCTGAAAAACTGGCTTTTCACATGCTGAAGACTAAAACTAGACACATATCTATTACCATGCACTAAACTAAAGTCAAAATGGGTCAAAGATCTAAATATTAAAACAGAAACACTAAATCTTCTGGATGAAAAGGTAGGTTGGAACCCCGAAGACATAGGGATAGACAGAGAGTTCATGAACAAAATCCAAACTGCAGAAGGAAGTATTTCAAAGAATCAACAACTGGGGTCTCACCTTATTAAAAAGTTTTTTGCACATAAAAGAAATCACCAACAGATTGAAAAGACAATCCACAGAATGGAAAAAAAAATAGCTAACTGTCTCTCAGACAAAGAATTTTTATCTAGAACATAAAGAGAATTAAAAATATCAGACTTCCCACAATTCAATGACCCAATCCAAAACGGGCATCTGAGATGAATATACACTTCTCAGATAAAGAAATACAAATGCAGACAAATACTTGAAAAATGATTGAGAATTTGACCAGTGCAAATTAAAACAACACTAAGATTCCATCTTACATCAGAAAGGATGGCTATCATCAAGAAATTATCCAGTAACAAATGCTGATTGGGCAATGGGGAAAATGGAAGACTTTTCCTCTGTTGGTAGAAGTGTAGAGTGATACAACCACTGTGGAAATTGGTGTGGAGATTCTTACAAAAATCAGAATTGGAGGTCCCATTCTATATAGCTATCCCCTTTCTGGCTATTTTCTCAGAAGAACTGAAAACATCATATCACAGCAATATGAGGGCACCCATGTTTACAGCAGCACAATTTGTTATCACCAAATCTTGGAAACAACCTAAATACCCATCAACTGGACAAAAAAGATTCGATGTTTTTATACAGTGGAGTACTACTCAGCTATAAAGGAGGATAAACTCGAGGCTTTTATAGGTAAATGGATGCAACTCAAGAGCATACTCATAAGTGAAATAAATCAGGCTTGCATGTGTAAACAACATATTGTCTCACTAATGTAAAAAATTGAAAGAGTAAATAGGATCCAAAATGTACAGTAGATATTGTGATAATGAAAGGGTAAGAAAGTTCTCAAAAGGAAAGAACAACTGGAATGATAGAAAGGAAAAAAGAAAGAAGGGAAAAGATCAAATACATATCTCTCTATCTATGTACAAAATAGATAATTATACTACTAATCTGTTAGTTTACCAAAAAGAACAGTTTGAGCTTTTATTGTTTGATCATTTTTTCATGCCTAAATCTTATAATCTGAGCAACTACTTTGAAGATAACAATATGCAATATATTAACTATTGTTAATCTCCTATTACGTTGTTTTGAAACTCTGTATCAGTTTTGTATTTTTTGTTTTATAATAAAAATTTAAAAAATAAATTATTTGCTAAAATACATATTTAATATAATTTTGTTGTGTGATAGTGTAATCAATCATATACTTTCCAATTTTTAAAAAAAAAGACACGAGTCAATGTGCAGAAAGCTGTGGTCTGGTCTGGTGGACCATCTCCCAGTGGGACAATTAAAATGTGTCCCAATGGGACACATTTGTTTACACAATCCACAGAGGGCTGATATTTACAGAGAATTTAAGGGGATGGTAAGATCCAGAACAGGAAGACATCTAATCTTCAGCAAAGCATCATGCCTTGGTGGTTACACGGGAAACAAGACAGGAAGTGTCTATGTTATCACAGGGGAAGGTCAAGTCACTTTGTGCATCAGCCCCCCTGAACCGTGCATACTTCTCCTGGGGCCCTGCCAAACTCATGAGAAGCCTTGTCCTGGACACCCCAGGTACTGAGAGCTTTGCCCCCAACATGTACTAATAAAAATTTTAAAATTAATAAAAATAAATAAATAAAAGAATCTATGCTTCATCTTCTCCTTTACTAATATTTCAAATCAACTTTAAAAATAAGGCAACCGTATTTAATCTAGGAGGGGCCCTCATGTCATTATCTATATGGCCATAAGGAAAGAGTGCAAGAGGAGGAGGATAGGATGGTATTTGTGGTCTTTTTTAGTTTTCACCTTCTATGTCTCTACCTAAAACCCTAAAAGGAAAATAACCAATACTTTATGGCCAAGTACATAAAAAGATCAATGAAGGCAGTGATTCTGCTGCTTTCTTTCACAGCGTGGCAATCAGGAGTCCTTAGAGAGAGGCAGATGATGGTTTTAAATTAAAAATCAGCCTCTGTCTGCAGCAGCAATTCTAAAAATGATAGAAACCAAACAGTGCATGGATTGACACATTTTGCTTGAGCCACTAATTATCAACTTTTTATAAGTATAATCTTAAAATTGATAATGATAGATCAGGCAAGGCACAGAAAACTTAATTGCTTTTATTTTAAAATTTCTATAATTTTGAATGTGTAGAACAAAAGTAATTTAGCAGTAGTTTTTCAAGATACTTTTAAGAAAGATATTTTAGATGATTTGACAAAGAATAAACTAACCTGACATTGTAAAAGGAAGGAACCTGAGCATGGTAGCACATGCCTACAGTCATAGTATTTGAGGAGGCTGAAGCAAGAAAATCGCAAGTTGGAACCAATTCTGAGCAACTTAGTGACGTAACCAGAGTATGTCTCAAAACAAAGATGTGGGGAGTTGCAGATGCAGTTCAGTACGGAGACACTGGGCTCAGTTTCAGTAAAACACACACACACACACACACACACCACTGAAATAAAAATGCATATCCAAGCAAAAGTTTTAGTATGAAAATCATGCTATTAATTTATTGATTAATCAGCAGCTGTTGGAAATAAGGTTTACTGATGAGTTATATATAATTGGGCAGCCAAAAGTAGCAAAAAGTCCTCTGAAAATATGTAAGCATAATTTTCAAGAGAAAAATAAAGATCTTTGATATTTCAAAAGTTTCAATGATAGAAATAAGAAACTGAAATCTGTACAGGATTCAGCTCTCTCTTTTTTTTTTTTTTTGGTAAGGCAAGGAAATTGATGAATCAGAAAGTGATGGACCCAGATAATAAGTAGGAAAGCAAGGGTACACTAAGCATCTCTCTAGCAAAAGACCTTGCTAAGAAAATGAAAAGATAAGCCATAAACCGGAGAAAACTTTATGGATGCATGTATCTAAACAAGAACTTATGTGCAGAATATAAAAAATTTTTTACAACTCAATGAGACAAACAGCTAAATTAATAATGGGAAAGTTTTGAACAGATACCCTACAAAAGAATACTTTTAAATGGGCATTAAGAACATGAAGAAGTATTTACTATAATCATAAAGGGAATATGAATTAAAACTATCACTAGATATACATTAGATGGACCAAAATCATAATTACAGTTCCTAGTATTGGCAAGGATATTAAGCAAATTCTCACACATTATTGGTGGTTATAAAAATAACAATTATTTTGCAAAGCAGCTTAGAAGTGATGAATGGATAAAATAGAGAACACTAGTCAGTGATACTAGTCAGCACTGAGAAAAAATGAACAACTAATAAACCATAATATAAACAAAAGAAGCCTGGCACAAAAGATATATAGATTTCTACTTATGTAAGATTCTAGAGTAGTTTTTAAAAATAACCTACCATGGTGCAAAACACTATTAGCTTTATTCTCTTTAAAATAAAAAAAAATACTTCACAATAAAAAAAAAACATTATTAGCATCTTTCGAGATTGGGAGTTGAAAGGAGACTTGAGTATAAAGTGGTATGCAAGGACCTTTGGGCGTGGTGGGGATGTTTTATCCTTATTGAAGCAGTTGTCACACAGGTTTTATACATTGGTCAAATGTATTGGATTTTTCACTGGAAATGAGTAAATTTTATGGTATATAAGTTATATCTAATAGATAATTTCAGAAACAGATTACAAATGCAAGCATTGGATGGATGGTCAAATAGAAGTCTTATAGTGTAGAACAAAAATGATCTTGCAGTTTCTGAAAATTTACATGTCACACCTACCCACACTCTGGTGCAGGTATGTATGTAGGTAATAGAGAAAATCCCTGTGCCTATTACAAAGGAAATACTATAAATTAATTTTAACAAGAAAACAATTTGGCATATACATGCTTTCTCAAAAGTGTTTAGCAAAAGTTTTGATGAGGCTGAGGAAAATGAGTAGAGGAAAAAAAGCAAAACTTTGGATCTCAAAGTTTAATTGGTAAAGTTAGCTAAGTCATTGAAATCCTTTTTCCCAAAGGCTGTGAGAAAGTTAAGAAAATTGACCCCAAAAACCAAAGTAAAGCCAATGCCATAGTGAGGAGCCAAGCAAACAGTACTTGTTGAGTATATTACAATAATATCAGACAGGCCACTTTTGACAATATTTTCCTCATTTACAAGCCTGTTTGGGCATTGCTATAAAATCTAGATGAGTTATTCTGCTTTAATATTTTCATTTGCCCAACTGAAGAGTGTTTCCTCAACTTTGAAAGCCTAGTTCCCCAATGACTGCCACCAATAGACTGCATTGGTTTTTCAATGTCCACATTAGGTTCCTAACAATTATTTTTGTATTTCTGTCTTTTATTTTCTTTAAATATATATATATATATATATATATATATATATATAGTCATAATAGAAGGTATATATAGGTATATATAGTCATAATTTTCTGGTTAATTTTGCTTTCTCTTCCTAGCTCATGTTCATTCTAAAGAGTTAATGTGCTGCATTTCTAGTTATACAATCAGATTGTATACTGCATTACTGAACTCAAGTTCATAAAGCAAATGGCTTAAAATATTTAGCCTAGTAGAAAAACATCAAAGAAAAATAACATAGCCTATGAGCTAGGTGGTCTGGTTTCTGGCTCTGTTTCTGTCCAAAGTTATTGGTGGATTATGTTAATGTCTCCTGCCTTTGTTTATACAGCATTAAAGTCAGGGTACTGGCTACTTCATCTTAGCCTTTCATTTTAAAGTGATAAGACCATGATGTTCTGTGGTTAAGCTATGCTGAAATCTTTGACAGCATTTCAGATGGAGAAAAATACACCAGTGATGTTTTTAAGCAACATATTACAGTTTCTAGGTAGGTCAATTACATTTACCAACGCATGGATCTGTGAGTGTTAAAATGCAAATCTTGTGAAATTATAATTATGCATCTCAGATGTATTTCAGTTTAATGTCTTTTAGTTTCAGATGAAACAGAAGTCATAATAGAAGGATTAATTTGTTATGAGTTAGCACATTGTATTATCTTATTAGTGCTCTTTAAAATAACCATGATTGGTAACAGAGGAAAAGGAAAACTTTTGAAACTTTTGGCAGAGAAAAGACAAAGATACAATCCCTCATGACCACTGCAGGTCTCAGGCTCTAGAGAATATTCAACATATATGGTATATTTTACATTAATGTTTATGGAGAAATGACTTGTGTGAAGGCCAAGGGAGCCTCAGCAATGTGAAGTTCTGCCCCTTCAGGCCCCACACAATCCAGACTATATGAATATGGATAAAGCCTATGTCTAGAGATCTATCTGGCTTCCTAGAGGAGTCTCACTTAGTGTAAAGAAAAAGAGAAAACAAGTTAGGAGCAAGTAGAGTTTTATTCTCACTTGTCCTACCCTCACGTCCACCAACACATTTTAGGTCATTTTATGTAGTTTTGTCCTGAGTGCCAAAAGTGGTTCAGGAACTTAATAGCTGAAAGATAGAGAGGTTGAAGTATGAGGGTCACTAAATCTTTATAATCTGGTAACACAATACAATTATCACTTCCCTCATTAAAAAAATTAAACAGAGCTTAGAGCTTTCAAGATTGGTTTTAAGATTGGCTTTATGACTGGTTTTCTTTCAGTTCAATAAGAACCACATCAGAAGCACAAGCTTCTAATTGAGCCTTCCAAAGTAGAAATCTTCCCTTCCTTTGGGTAAAAAAGAAAGCAGTGAAGTAATGCCTGGAAACTAAGAGATAAAAAATTTAAAGGAGATCACTATTACAAGATCTTTAAGTGATAGATTCAGATTTTTTGAAACCATTACATAAAGTTATCTGTTGCTATTTTCAGGGATAATGACCAAGGGAAGATGAAACATAATGACTTTAAAATAACTAAAATGGTATTCAAGTATTATATTCAGGATAGTCAGAAAGTCTAGGAGAAATTAAGCTGATTCTTTGTCAGATAGATCTTCTACAGAGAGCCTAGGAAATATTTTATAAAAATGCTGATCCAAAGCAGAGTGTATATAAGAAAGTTTATAGGTTACAAGCAAGATGTAAATAATGCAAATGACTAATGGACTAATGGGATAATGATAATAATATTTACCTAGGTTATCATCCTTGGTTTCCCCAAGATATTAAATATGGGGATATTGTAGGATTATATTGTGAAAACCTTTGCCTGGCCTGAAGGTAGGGTACCACATCAGCATCTCCTATTCTGATGTACACCCTGCTCTGTCCTTCACTTCCTCTCTAGCTGAAAGCTGAAGAACCATATAGATGGAGAAAACATACTGCCACTAAAGGAGCCATATAACATGTTTGTCTTGAATAAAAAACATCAGAATAATAAATGCAGCATATATCAGGGAAAAATGACCAACAGTTTATTCCATCAGTTTGTTAAAAAAAATATAGTACAGATCACAAAAGATTTTTCACATCTTGGTAACATCTTATAAGTTAAAAAAAAATAATATAATGTAAAAGTTAAATCTTTGTGATAGAACACTCCCTAAAACTTCATCACACAATTTTTCTCTTCAATTTCCTTCAAGTATAATTTATCCCAAAATACTAGTTTGACAGAAACTAATGGTTTATGGTTTATAATAGAAACCTTTGTAATGAAAACTTGTAAGAACTTTTGCAAAGAGCAGGTGCAGCAACCCAGTATCAGTGAAAGTTTTAAAATATCTTTAAGGACCCTGGAGGTGAGTCCTGCCGCCCCAAGGCAGGCTTGTGGAGAGCTGGCGACCTAGGCTTCGGGCAATTGAGCTTCTTGCTAGCTACTGGAACACTAGACCGAGTCCCGGAAGCTCCACCACCTTAGTACAGCATGCCCAGTGACCTTCTCTCAGTTTGGGAGGCAGAGGCAGAGCTGGGGTTTCTGACGGCCTGGTGTGGGCTGCCTGGAGAGAGCTTGAAACCAGCACTCCCAGTGGTTGAGATAATACCCACCCTCTTGGACAAGAGACTGCGGCCCAAGATTCTGCGGGCCCGAATTCACGAGGCCCAGCTTCCACCTTTCAATTTAGGGAGCCAAGAGCCTATGGGCAAGCCAGCGCTGCTCCAGGAGGGTGCAGGAGGTAACTTGCCACACATCCAGAGGAAGCTTTGAAACACTTCTCAAAGCAAGGAAATATAGAAAAATGACAAAAGGAAAGACCAAAAGGCAGGCTCAAAACTCCAGCCTACCCCAGGAAAGCTTAGGAGCCATGTACATAGAAGAAAAAAGAAGCCATACACCTGAAATGTCTGAAATGATATCAAATGAAATAAATATGCAAATAGGGAAAGCTATGGAGAAATTCAAATCAGAAATACTTGCCCAGGTAAAAGAAGAATTGATAAAAATAGTGAAAGAAATAGTGAACACATCTAGTGAAACCACAGCTAAAAAATTAGAGGAAAAAAGCA
>PVJX010051760.1:0-10188 GCA_004027295.1 Dolichotis patagonum | reverse complement strand
GTGTCACAATTGGCAATTGTGATGTAGTAAGATAATTTAAATGTCATGATGAGAATTGTGAGATCTGAATTCTGAATTGTGATTTCACATTGGCAGTATACGAGGTCACATTAGGGTGTGATGATATCACAGTAGGACATGGTGATGTCACAGCAGGAGTAGTAAAAGAAAGGAAAGGAAGGAAAAGGAAAAAATATCAAACTTACCTAGGTTTTGTGTGTGTAACCTAGTATTAAAAGAAATAGATAAATAAATTACAATTCTCCCAATATATTGAGACTGGAAAAGAGTTATCAAATGCCTGAAAAAGCAAATGTTACATTCAAATGAAGGCATTTTTTAGCAGAAACAATTTGAAACATAAATCTTAGATCTCTGAATCCAGTACTTTTTGGGGGTTGGAGCTGTATGAAGTGTAGAAAGGTGCCTTGGAAGATCTTCTAATCATAATTAAGGTAAACATAGGTTGAGATGGGGCCATAATTGAGCATTATGTGATCAAAATGGAAATTATGAGCTAGTGACGTCGCTTTATAAAGTCAGAATGGGGGAAGAGTGAGATCCTAATTGGGGTATCCTGATGGCACAGGAGAGAATTGTGATGTCACGATGGGATATTTTATATCACAACAGGGAATTTGGAGGTCACAGTGGGCCACAGTGACAGCATAAACGAATGGCATGGTTCCATAATGAGGACACTGACATGGGAACGAAGGCAATATGAGATCACCATGTGGAATTGTGAAATAACAGTGAAAAGTGTCTCATCATGGGGTACAGTGGTGTCATAATAGGGTTCTGTGATGTCACAGTGGAGTGTTCTTCTGTCACAATCATGCATCGGCTCTTTTCACTGGAGAACTGTGATATCACTAGGGTTTATTGTGATGTTGTAATGGGTCATTATGATATCATGATGGGGAATTCCTAAGTCATATGGAGAAATATGATGTCGCAATGGGGAGGTGTGATACCACAATAGGATGTGTGAAGACACAAGAAGGCATGATGATGGCACAATGGGATGTTTTGAGGCCATATTTGGTACAGTGATGTCATAATATGCATCTATGTTGCCACAGTGAGGAATTGTATTATCATAAATGTTGATTGTGCTGCTCTAATGAGGGCACTGTGAGGTCATAATAGGGTAATTGTGGTGTCACACAGGAAATGATGCTGTCACAATGGGCCAAGTTAGTGTCACCACAATGCAACTTGAGGTTACAGTGAATCATACTGTGAAAAAAAAAGGAATTGTGATGCTGTAATTGGAACTTTGATGTCATTATGGGCACTTGTGTCACCCCTGGCAGTGATGAGGTCCCAAGAGAAAACTGTAACATCACAGCAGAATTGTCTGTTCATAATGGGGAATTGACAATTCCTCATGGGGGTATCATGATGTCAAAATAGGGCAGGGTGGTGTTACAATGGGGAATTGTAATGCCATAATGTTGAACTATGCTGTCATAACATGTCACAGTGATGTCAAAATTGGGAATTGTGATGTCATAAAGGTTAATTGTGCTGCTATAATTATAGAAGAGGAGCTCACAATCAGGGAGTTGTTTCGCTATAATATGCAATTGTGATGTTCCCACTGGGCATCATGAGTTAACAATATGGCATTCTTGGGTGACAATACAGAACTGTGATATCATAGTGGGGCACTGTGATGTCACAATGGTCCTGGTTATATCACAGTGGGCAATTGTGATGTCACAGTGTGCAATCATGATATCACAATTGAAATTTTAATGTCATAATGTGAATTGGGATGTTAAAACAGAACACATGTCACAATAGGGCATTATGATGACACAAATGCATAGCATGATGTTATAATGTGATACCATGATGACATATCCACCATTGTGAAGTCACAATTGTCAATTGTGATGTTGTAAGATAATGTAAATGTCATGATGAGATTTGTGAGATATGAATTGTGAATTGTGATATCACATTGGCAGTATATGTGGTCACAATAGGGCGTTATCAGGTCACAGTATGACATGGCGATGTCCCAGCAGGAAAAGGAAAAGAAAGGAAGGAAAAAGAAAGAAATGTCAAACTGGCATCTGGTTTTGTGTGCCGGTGACCCTAGTATGAAAAGAAATAGATAAAAAAAATTACTATTTTTCCATAAGCCTGAGACTGGAAAAGATTTCTTAAATGCCTGAAAAAGCAAATGTTACATTCAAGTAAACTCATTTGTTAGCAGAAACAAATTGAAACATAAATCTTAGAACTCTGAATAGAGTACTTTTTGTGGGCCTGGAGCTGCATGAAGGGTTCTAGGGTGCCTTCGTAGATCTTCTAATCATAATTAAGGTAAACATAGGTGATAATGTGGCACTATTGGAGCATTATGTGATCAAAATGGAAATTATGAGCTAATGATGTGGCTTTATAAAGTCAGAATGGGGGAAGAGTGAGATCCTAATGGGTGTTTCCTGATGGCATTGCAGAGAATTTTCATGTCATAATGGGATATTTGATGTCACAATAGGGTCTTAGGAGGTCACAGTGGGGCATAGTGAGAGCATAAAGGAATGCCATGATACCATAATGAATACACTGAGATGATAACGAGGACAATGTGAGATCATAATGGGGAATTGTGAAGTAAAAGTGAAAAACATACATCCTGGGGTACAGTGGTATCACAATAGGAAGCTGTGATGTCAAAGTGGAGTGTTGTTCTGTCACAAGGATGCATCTACACTTATCACAGGAGAACTGTGTTTTGACAAGGGTTTATGGTCATGCTGTAATGGATGATCATGATATCATGTTGGGAATTCTGAAGTCATATGGAGAAGTATGATGTCACAATGGGGTGCTGTGATTGCACAATAGGATGTGTGAAGTCACAATGAGGCATGATGATTCCACAATGGAATATTTTGATGCCATATTTGGTACAGTGATGTAGTAATGTGCAACTATGTTGTCACAGTGGGGAATTGTGGTATCATAAAGGTTGATTTTGCTGCTCTAATGAGGGCACGGTGAGGTCATAATAGGCAATTGTGATTTCACACCGGAAATGATGATGTCACAATGGGCCAAGCTAGTGTCACCACAGGGCGCCTTGATGTGAAAGTGAATCATTACCCTGTGAAAAGGGAGAATTGTGATGGAATAATGGGGACTGTGATGTCACAATGGGCACTTGTGTTACTTTGGGCAGTTATGATGTCACAAAGAAACTGTAACATCCATAGAGAATTCTCTGGTCATAACGGGGAATTGACAAGTCATGATGAGGGTATCGTCAAGTCAACATAGGGAAGTGTGCTGTCACAACGGGTTACTGTAATGCCATAATGTGCAACTATGTTGTCATAAAATGTCACTGTGATGTCACAGTTGGGATTTGTGATGTCATAAACGTTAATTGTGCTGTTATAATTAGGCAACATGTGCTCATAATTTAGGAGTAGTTTTGCTAAAATAGGGAATCGTGATGTTCCAACTGGGCATCATGAGGTAACAATATGGCATTATTGGGTGACAATACAACATTGTGATACCACACGGGGTCACCGTGATGTTACAATTGTACTGGTGATATCACAGTGGGCAATTTTGGTATCACAGTGGGCAATCATGATATCTCAAAGGAAAATTGTAATGTCATACTGGGAGTTGTGAGGTCACTATAGAACACATGTCATAATAGTGCATTATGATGTCACAAAGGGATAGCATGATGCCAAAACATGATACCATAATGTCATATCCATTATTGTGGTGTCAAAATTTGCAATTGTGATGTTGTAAGATAATTTAAATGTCATGATGAGATTTGTGAGATCTTAATTGTGAATTGTGATGTCACATTGGCAGTATACGAGGTCACAATAAGGTTTTATGATGTCACAGCAGGACATGGTCATGTCACAGCAGGACTACTGAAAGAATGGAAATGAAGGAAAAAGGAAAAAATATCTAACTTACATCTGGTTTGTGTGTGAACCTAGTATTAAAAGAATAGATAATAAAATTACAATTCTTCCAATATATTGAGACTGAAAAGAGTTCCCAAATTCCTGATAAACCAAATGTTATATTCATGTAAAGGCATTTTTTAGCAGAAACAATTTGAAACATAAATCTTAGAACTCTGAATCCGGTACTTTTTTGGAGCTAGGAGCTGTAAGAAGTGTAGAAGAGTGCCTTGGAAGATCTTCTAATCATAATGAAGGTAAACAAAAGTAGTGATAGGGCCCTAATGGAGCATTATGTGACCAAAATGGAAATTATGAGCTAGTGACGTCGCTTTATAAAGTCAGAATGTGGAAAGAGTGAGATCCTAATGGGGGCATCCTGATGGCACAGGAGACAATTATGATGTCATGATGGGATATTTTATATCACAATAGGGACTTTGGAGGTCTCAGTGGGACATAGTGTCAGCATAAAGGAATGGCATGGTACCATAATGAGGACACTGATATGGTAACAAGGGCAATGTGAGATCACCATGGGGAATTGTGAAGTAACAGTGAAAAGTGTCTCATCATGGGGTACAGTGGCGTCACAATAGCATGCTGTTATGTCACAGTGGAGTGTTGTTCTGTCACAATCATACATCTACTCTTTTCGCTGGAGAACTGTGATATCACTAGGGTTTATTGTGATGTTGTAATGGATCATTATGATATCATGATGGGGAAATCTTAAGTCATATGGAGAACTATCATGTCGCAATGGTCTGGTGTGATACCACAATAGGATGTGTGAAGTCACTGTAAGGCATGATGATGTCACAATGGGATATTTTGAGGCCGTGTTTGGTATAGTGATGTCATAATATGCATCTATGTCATCACAGTGGGGAATTGTGGTATCATAAAGCTTGATTGTGCTGCTCTAATGAGGGCAATGTGAGGTCATAAAAGGGTAATTGTGGTGTAACACTGGAAATGATGCTGTCACAATGGGTCAAGTTAGTGTCACCACAGTGTAACTGGAGGTGACAGTGAATCATTATACTGTGAAAAAAAAGGAATTGTGATGCTATAATGGGGACTTTGATGTCATCATGGGCACTTGTGTCACACTGGGCATTTATGAGTTCAGAATAGAAAACTGTAACATCAAAGTAGAATTGTCTCATCATAATGGAGAATTGACAATTCCTGATGTGGGTATCATGATGTCAAAATAGGGCAGGGTGGTGATACAATGGGGTATTTTAATGCCACAATGTGGAACTATGCTGTCATAATATGTCACTGTGATGTCACAATTGGGAATTGTGATGCCATAAAGGTTAATTGTTTTGCTATAATTAAAGAACAGAAATTCATAATCAGGGATTTGTTTCGCTATAATATGCAATTGTCATGTTCCCAAAGGGCACCATGAGGAAACAATATGTCATCCTTGGGTGACCATACAGAATTGTGATAACATATTGGGGCACTGTGATGTCACAATAGTCCTGGTGATATCACAGTGGGCAATTGTGATGTCACAGTGGGCAATCATGATGTCACAAAGGAAATTTTAATGTCATAATGTGAATTGCGAGATTAAAACATAACACATGTCACAATAGGGCATTATGATGACAAAAATGCATAGCATGATTTTATAATGTGATACCATGATGTCATATCCATTATTGTGATGTCAAAATTGTCAATTGTGATGTTGTAAGATAATTAAAATGTCATGATGAGAAATGTAAGATCTGAATTGTGAATTGTGATTTCACATTGGCAGTATATGTCGTTACAATAGGGTGCTATCATGTCACAGTAGGACATGGCGATGTCACAGAAGGAAAAGGAAAAGAAAGGAAGGAAAAGGAAAGAAATATCAAACTGGCATCTCGTTTTTTTTGTGTGTGAGCCTAGTATTAATAAAATAGATAAAATAAAATCAAAATTTTTCCACTATTTTGAGATTGGAAAAGATTTCTTAAATGCCTGAAAAAGCAAATGTTACATACAAGTAAACTCATTTGTTAGCAGATAGAAATTGAAACATAAAACTTAGAACAGTGAATCCAGGAATTTTGTAGGCCTGGAGCTGCATGAAAGGTTATATGGTGCCTTCGTAGATCTTGTAATCATAATTAAGGTAAACATAGGTTGTGATGGGGCACTATTGGAGCATTATGTGATCAAAATGGAAATTATTAGCTAATGACGTGGCTTTATGAAGTCAGAATGGGGGAAGAGTGAGATCCTCATTGGGGTTTCCTGATGGCACTACAGAGTATTTTATGTCATAATGGGATATCTGATGTCACAATAGGGAATTTGGAGGTCACAGTGGGGCATAGTGACAGCATAAAGAATGGCATGGTACCATAATGAGGACACTGATATGGTAACGAGGGCAATGTGAGATCACCGTGGGGAATTGTGAAGTAACAGTGAAAAACATGCATTCTGTGGTACAGTGCTATCACAATAGGGAGCTGTGATGTCACAGAGGACTGTTGTTCTCTCATAAGGTTGTGTCTACTGGTATCACAGGAGAACTGTGTTTGGACATGGGTTTATGGTCATGCTGTAATGGATGATTATGATATCATCATGGGGAATTATGAAGTCCTATGGAGAACTATGATGTCACAATGGGGAGCTGTGATTCCACAATAGGATGTGTGAAGTCACAATGAGGCATGATGATTCCACAACGGAATATTTTGATGCCTTATTTGGTACAGTGATGTAATAATATGCATCTATGTCATCATAGTGGGGAATTGTGGTATCATAAAGGTTGATTGTGCTGCTCTAATGAGGGCACTGTGAGGTCATTATAGGGTAATTGTGATGTCACACCGGAAATGATGATGTCACAATGGGCCAAGCTAGTGTCACCACAGGGTGCCTTGAGGTGAAAGTGAATCATTACCCTGTGAAAAAGGGGAATTGTGATGGAATAATGGAGACTGTGATGTCACAATGGGCACTTGTGTCATTTTGGGCAATTATGATGTAACAAAAGAAAAGTGTAACATCCAAAGAGAATTCTCTGTTCCAAATGGGGTATTGACACATCATGATGAGGGTATCATCAAGTCAACATAGGGCAGTGTGCTGTCACAACGGGGTACTATAATGCCATAATGTGGAACTATGATGTCATAACATGTCACTGTGATGTCAGAGTTGGGAATTGTGATGTCATAAAGGTTAATTGTGCTGTTATAATTAGGCAACATGTGCTGATAATTTAGGAGTAGTTTTGCTAAAATAGGGAATTGTGATGTTCCAACTGGGCATCATGAGGTAACAATATGGCATTATTGGGTGACAATACAACATTGTGATATCATACTGGGTCACTGTGATGTTACAATTGTGCTGGTGATATCACAGTGTGCAATTGTGATATCACAGTGGGCAATTATGATATCTCCAAGGAAAAGTGCAATGTCATACTGGGAGTTGAGAGGTCACAATAGAACACATGTCATAATAGTGCATTATGATATCACAAAGGAACAGCATGATGCCAAAATGTGATACCATGATGTCACATCCATCATTGTGGTGTCACAATTGGCAATTGTGATACTGTAAGATAATTTAAATGTCATGATGAGAATTGTGAGATCTTAAATGTGAATTGTGAGATCTTAATTTTGAATGGTGATGTCACATTGGCAGTATACGAGGTCACAATAGTTTGTTATGTTGTCACAGTAGGACATGGTGATGACACAGCAGGAGTAGTAAAAGAAAGGAAAGGAAGCAAAAGGAAAAAAATATTAAAATTACATCTGGTTTTGTGTGTGTAACCTAGTATTAAAAGAAATAGATAAAAAAATTACAATTCTTCCAATATATTGAGACTGGAAAAGAGTTCTCAAATGCCTGAAAAAGCAAATGGTACATTCAAGTGAAGGCATTTTTTAGCAGAAATAATTTGAAACATAAAACTTAGAACTCTGAATCCAGTACTTTTTTGGGGCTTGGAGCTGTATGAAGTGTAGAAGGGTGCCTTGGAAGATCTTCTAATCATAATTACGGTAAACATAGGTTGTGATGGGGCCCTAATGGAGCATTATGTGATCAAAATGGAAATTATGAGCTAGTGACATCGCTTTATGAAGTTAGAATGGGGGAAGCGTGAGATCCTAATGGGGGTATTCTGATGGCACAGGAGAGAATTGTGATGTCATGTTGGGATATTTAGTATCATAATAGGGAATTTGGAGGTCACAGTGGGGCATAGTAACAGCATAAATGAATGGCATGGTACCGTAATGAGGACACTGATATGGTAACGAGGGCAATGTGAGACCACCATGGGGAATTGTGAAGTAACAGTGAAAAGTGTCTCATCATGGGGTACAGTGGTGTCACAATACGGTGCTGTGATGTCACAGTGGAGTGTTGTTCTGTCACAATCATGCATTTATGCTTTTCGCTGGAGAACTGTGATATCACTAAGGTTTATTGTGATGTTGTAATGGATCATTATGATATCATGAAGGGGAATTCTTAAGTCATATGGAGAACTATGATGTCGCAATGTTGTGGTGTGATACCACAGTAGGATGTGTGAAGTCACAATAAGGCATGATGATGTCACAATGGGCTATTTTGAGGCCATATTTGGTACAGTGCTATCATAATATGCATCTATGTAGTCACAGTGGGGAATTCTGGTGTCATAAAGGTGATTGTGCTGCTCTAATGAGGGCACTGTGAGGTCATAATAGGGTAATTGTGGTGTCACACCGGAAATGATGATGTTACAATGGGCCAATCTACTGTCACCAGAGGGCAACTTGAGGTGAAAGTGAATCATTACCCTGTCAAAAAGGGGAATTGTGATGGAATAATGGGGACTGTGATGTCACAATGGTCACTTTTGTCACTTTGGGCAGTGATCGTGTCACAAAAGAAAACTGTAACATCCATAGAGAATTCTGTGGTTATATTGGGGAATTGACAATTCCTGATGTGGTTATCATGGTATCAAAATAGGTCAGGGTGGTGTTAAAATGGGATATTATAGTGCCATAATGTGGAACTATGCTGTCATAACATGTCACTGTGATATCGCAATTGGGAATTGTGATGTCATAAAGGATAATTGTGCTGCTATAATTATAGAAGAGGAGCTCATAATCAGGGAGTTGTTTCACTATAATATGCAATTGTGATGTTCCCACTGGGCATCATGAGGTAACAATATCCATTCTTGGGTGACAATACAGAATTGTGATATCATAGTGGGGCACTGTGATGTCACGATGGTCCTGGTGATATCCCAGTGGGCAATTCTGATGTCACAGTGGGCAATCATGATGTCACAAAGGAAATTTTAATGTCATAATGTGAATTGCGAGATTAACACAGAACACATGTCACAATAAGGCATTATGATGACACAAATGAATAGCATGACGTTATAATGTGATACCATGATGTCATATCCATCATTGTGATGTCACAATGGTCAATTGTGATGTTGTAAGATAATTTAAATATAATGATTAGAATTGTGAGATCTGAATTGTGAATTTTGAAGTCACATTGGCAGTATATATGGTCACAATAGGGCTTTATCTTGTCACAGTTGGACATGGCGATGTCACAGCAGGAAAAGGAAAAGAAAGGAAGGAAAAGCAAAGAAATATCAAACTGGCATCTGGTTCTTTTTGTGTGTGAGCCTAGTATTAAAAGAAATAGATAAAAAAAATTACAATTTTTCCACTATCTTGAGACTGGAAAATATTTCTTAATTGCCTGAAAAAGCAAATGTTACATTCAAGTAAACTCATTTGTTAGCAGAAACAAATTGAAACATAAATCTTAGAACTCTGAATCCAGTACGTTTTGTGGGCCTGGAGCTGCATGGAGCGTTATAGGGTGCCTTCGTAGATCTTCTAACCATAATTAAGTTAAACATAGGTTTTGTTGGGGTACTATTGGAGCATTATGTGATCAAAATTGAAATTATGAGCTAATGATGTGGCTTTATAAAGTCAGAATGGGGGAAGAGTGAGATCCTAATCGGGGTATCCTGATGACACAGGAGAGAATTGTGATGTCATGATGGGATATTTTATATCACAATAGGGAATTTGGAGGTCACATTGGGGCATAGTGACAGCATAAATGAATGGCATGGTACCATAATTAGGACACGGGTATTGTAACGAGGGCAATGTGAGATCACCATGGGGAATTGTGA
>PVJX010051759.1:0-10188 GCA_004027295.1 Dolichotis patagonum | reverse complement strand
GGAAATTAATTAGTTGCCCCCCCCCCCACATTAAGAGTTAGCCTAGGCTCAGAAGGGGCATATGAGCCCTGACTTCCTCAATTGTGGGCCAGCAGAGACTTTGCATCCTTTTTTTATCTTAGCCTTGAGCTTAGGACAGCACTTTTTGTCAATGTCCCATTTCCTTACAGTAAGCACATTGATTTTTATCTAGAGGTGGGCGAGGCAGCTTTTCATCAGACTTAGTGACTTTATCAGCCAAGACTTCTAGGACTTAAGTCAACTTTTGGTCTTTTGGGTCCTCTCAGTTATCAGACACCTTTTGAGCAATTTCTAACAACTAAGAGGCATTTCCTTGAACCCTTCAAGCTTCTGTAATTTCTGTTTAACATCTGGGGCTGACTGAGTCATAAAGGCAATGTTAATAGACCGTATATTTTTAGGGTTTTTAAGAACACCTGGCGATACAAAGAGAGCCTTGTTACCTTTGGGCTGACTGGACAAAAGGAGGATGGGGGATGGAGATGGGTTCCTGTTGAGATTGCACACTGCTTTTCGGCCCAAGGTGCAGTTGCGTTCCCTCTCTTCTGCTGTAAACAGTACCTATAAAATCTGCTCTCCAGTTTTAAAGGTTGGAGGCAGAGGAAGGAACATGGGTAAAAACTGGGGTGGAGGGATCCCGCACAAAGGGAGAAAGGGCAGGGAGATGCAAAAGGTGAATCAGGCAATTTTAAATGCTGATAACTCCTGGTTCAGGTGGGGCGGGGCCGGAGGAGGGGCAGGAGGTCACAGCTGCAGACGCCACTGTGGGGCTCGAGCACCCTTGGAGGAACTAGGCTACCTGTGCCCCAAGTGCGTATCAGAGTCTGGGCATAGCCCGAGCGCGCCATGGAGCTGGGGCGCCCGTGCTGCCACCCGTCATGCGCCCCGCCACTGCTGCTGCCTCCCGTCGAGCGCCCCACTGCCACTGTCACGTGTACCGCCTGTCGCCCGCGCGCTTCCTGTTGCCCGCATGCCTGGGCCGCCCGCGCGCGGGGAACCCTCACAGGGCGCAAGCATGCGGAGAGCGGTGGGCTAAGCCGTCTGAATTGGAGCCGCAGACTGAGCGTGCGGCAAGGCTGGGGCGCCCATGCCACCACTGTCATGCGCACCACTGCCGCAGCCTGCTTGTCTGCCACCGCCCACCGCTGCTGCCGCCCGCCGCCCCCTGCCGCCGCCGTGCCACCTGCGTGCGGGGGAACCCTCACAGGGTGTGAGCCTACACAGAGCGGCGGGCTGAGCTGAGCTTGATGCGGGGAGAGAGTGGCAGCATCTGTAGTGGCTGCAGCCCAAGCTTAGGCTCTGTGGGGTGGAAGATGTCAGGGCGAAGGCTGGTAGGGGTTCTTCTCGGCGGAAAAGAATTCCGCGCAGCTCGAGTTTCAGTTTCGCTTTGAAAGCCGCAGAGAAGGTAGAAATTTCAAATTGGTGCTCTGAGCTTGATCTAAAAAAGTCTTTAAAGTTGTTAAGGACCAAGGATAGAGCCGACAAAAAACACAAACGATAGTGCCTGGTCCAAATTTTAGAAGTGATCATTTAAGAACAAAAACACAAAAACAGGCGCCAGGTGCCACAAAGGACAGGACAAACACTGAACACACATATACACACACTCTCAGAGGTTTTTCTGTTCACGGTCTGGCTACCTAAAGGGAAATAATTTTTATTATAACCCTTAAATCCAATAAGCAGCATGCAACCTGGAACAAAAGAGCAAGAATTTAAAAGGGAGAGCCGAGCTGCCCCAGGTTTCAAAGACACAATGCAAAGTCAAATGAGCAAAAAGCTCCAAACCACAAACGGACAGAAAATCCCAAATTACAAATGGCAGAAAGCCACAAATTACAAATTACAAATGAGCAAGGCTTCTAACCGGGAGTGCGTCCCGCTCTGGACGCAGAAGAAGCACTAGGCTCGTCTGCGATTACAAATGTGTGCACCCCAAACAAAGTACTTACAAATTGTCAGCCAATTGAAGAAAAAATAATCTGGGGGGGGGGTCCTGTGTCCACCCTGAGTGAGCCCCCAAATGTTGTAACCCAAAAATTAGCCCACTGTCCAAAAAGAAAAAGGAATAAGAGCTTTATTTTTTATGCTGGTACCCAGGGACACACATGCATGGAGTTTGCAATCTGTGCAACCAGACTAGGGCTCAGAAGGAGTGTATAAGGGGAGAGAGTGACTCATCAGGGTGAGGAGGGGGAACCAAGGGGCAAAGGGGCTTTTGTTGCCTTATTTGGTATTAAGGAGAATCTTGCAGTGACAACTAGCTCTCAGGAGATTAACAGCTCTTGGTCACTTCATTGGAATTTGCAAAGGCTGAGGCCTTGTGAAAAGGGGGTTTGTCTAGCTCCTGGAGTTTAAAAAAAACAAACTAGAAACAAAAGAAATGGTGCATACAGAACATAATGGCGATGCTTTTGTTAGAGTACAACAGTAACCATCTCTCACCCAGTCACTGTGGTAGGGTAACACTGGAAACTGCATTAAAATTGTTTTGTAATTGTTCTGTGGCTCAGTATTAAACCACCTCTTGTCAAAATTGCTCCTGATTAAACCCTCTTAAATAATGTGATCACTATACTGGATTTCTTGTCCGACATTAGCCTTCCCTGTGGAAGGAATCATTTTTAAAGTAAAACCCCATGCTGTTTTTGCAGTTTACAGTAACAATGGGCTTTTATTGGTGTTTGCACTGCCATTTTACCCTGGAGTTGCCAATCTACTAGTCTTAACTTTTGTCTGTAGAGATGAGTTTCCTTCCCTGGGAGCCAGGATGAGATTTCCAGAGTGGTTTATTCTTTTACCTGTTTTGCGCTCCATTTTTCTACAGTTTCTAGTTTTCTTGTCAGTGTCCTCTCAATTCCTGTAGATCTACTTTTTTTTTCTTCACTAAGTAGTTTTTTTTCCTGGTGTCTTGATTCTGGGTTTGGGGAGGCTATATTTGCTACTAATTGCTACTCTGCCATTTTTTTTGAAATGGTTTTTTCCCTCAAATTCCTATTAACTCTTCTTACTGTAATAATTTCATTATTGCTTTATGTAATGCACCTACTGCTCATGGTTTTCAGATTGCCAGAGAAAATCCCAGTTTGCTTATAATAAATCTCAACTCCAGTACCTGCTGGTTTTTTTTTTTTTTTTTTTTTTTTGGTACCTGGGATCAAACTCATGACCTTGCACTTGCCAGGCAGGAGCTGTTTTCACATTAGGTGAAGCATTAAAGGTGTACACTGAAATGGAATAAACATGGACTTTGGGCCAGGTTGACCTATTTCTAACATTTCGTCCACATAGCAGCTTGCCAACACAGGCCATTAGTACAACCTACATGAACAGTGTGTTCCCCATATAGTAAATGCAAGATATAGTCATGACTGTTTGGAGAGTGTCTTTTAAATGAAAGTTAAAAATTTAAATTTATCATGTCCACTTCAATTTAAACATAAAATAATATTAATTTTTATTAGATTTACTCTGAGAGTATAAACCATAGGGCAATTTAAATTTATATAAATGTTTTTCTGAAGAATCTCCATTTAATATTTCAAGATAGAAAAATAAATCTCTTTCTATTTCCACTTATGTTGTGCTGCCTTGTGGTCTACAAATGTGTGTGGTTTTGTTCTGCATAAAGTTACTATAGCTACATCAATGGATTTCAGAAAGATGTTCAAGTTGCCATCAGAGAGATGAAAGAAAACAGAAATGAAAAACAACAAATAAAAAGCACAAATGGTGCACTCCAACTTTAATATATCTTTATGCTACATGTAGATGGCTTGAATGCACAAATAAAAATGTTGAAAGAGTGAATAAAAATGTGATACTCAACTATATGCTGTTTACAAAAAACTTCACATATTTAACAATATTTGTAGGCTGTAATCCCAGCACTTGGGAGGCTGAGGCAGGAAGATCATTGCGTGTTTGAGACCAACCTGAGCTACAAAGTGAGTTCAGGCTAACCTGAACTGCATAGTGAGGCTCTGTCTCCAAAAGATAAATAAACAAACAAATAAACAAACAAATAAATAAATATTTGTAGGTAAAAAATTAAAAGATGTTTCTGTTTTGATTTTTAAAATAAAAAAGTTAAAAGATGAAATCATAACCTTTAAAATGATGAATTTTATAGGATGTGAATTACATCTCACAATGTACATAGTACTGAATGAAAATAAAAATACAACTTAGGAAAGCAGCAAAATTAGTGCTAAGAGAGAAATTTGTATCATGAAGTACTAATATTAGAAAATAGGAAAAGTTTCAAATATCATTTTAAAAAACTAGAAAAAGGAGAACAAAACAAGCCAAATATAAGTCAAAGGTAGAAATAATAAAGAATAGAAATCAGTGAACTCTACTAAAATCAAGAACAAGACAAAGGTGCCCACTCTCACCACATCTGTTCAAATATAAGTTATGAAGTTTTACTTGGAACACTTAGGAAAGAGAGAAAAATAAAAGGAATACTTATAGGAAAGGAAAAAGTCACACTATCCTTTTTTGTAAATGGTATGATCTTTCACATAGAAGACTCTAAAGACTCCATCAGAAGATTTCAGATCTGATAAGTAAATTAAGCAAAGTGGCAGGATATAAAATCAACACACAAAAATCCACAATAATGAACTTTCTGAGAAATCAAGAAAACAATTCTATACACAATAGCTTAAAAAATGCTTAGGAATAAATCCAATTAAGGTGAAAGACCTCTGCAATTAAAGTTACAGAATACTGAAGAAAAAAATTTGAAGAAGAGAATATTAGATGGAAAGGTCTCCCATGCTCATGGATCAGCAAAACTAACACTGTTAAATTGGCCACATTACCAGAAGTGATTTACACATTCAGTGTAATTTCCGTTGAGTTACTGATGATGTTCAGAAAAAAAAATTAGAAAAAAATAGAATCAAGAAATTGTATTATACCAAATTAAAAAGTATTTTCATAGCAAGGGAAACAACCAACAATGAAGAAACAACTTACAGAATGGAAGAAAATCTTTACCAGCTACTCTTCTGACAGAGGATTAATACACAGAATATATAAAGAACTAAAAAAGTTAACCACCAAGAAATAGCCCTACTGCTAATAGAACAAATGGATTAGACACTTTTCAAAAGAAGAAGTACAATCAATAAATATATGAAAAACTGATGAACATCTTTAGCCATCAGAAAAATCAAAAGCACACTGAGGTGCTATCTCACACCAGGTGAGAATGGCTATCATCAAGAATACAAAGCAAAATAATAAATGCTGGCAAGGATACAGGGGAAAGGAACTCTTCTACACTGTTGACAAGAATATTAATTAATACAGCCATTATGGAAATCAGTATAGAGGTTCTTCACAAAGGTAAACACCATTTGATTAAGCTATACCACTCATCAGCTTATTTTTGACAGAATTATTGCAGTATAGAGAAACTTTCATATCTATGTTTATTGTTGCAGTTCATAAGAGCTAAGCTATGGAACCAACCTAGGTACCCATCAAAAGATGAACGGATAAAGAAAATGTGGCACATATGCATGATGGAATATTATTCAATCATTGTATTAGCTTTTCATTGCTGACATGCAATACCTAATACGCACAACTTAGAGAAGAGGTTTAATTTGACCTGAGGTTTCTGAGGATTTAGTCCATGATCATTGGCTCACTTGAAGGTAGGAACGTCATAGCATAAAGTCACAGGAGAGGAATGCTGCTGACTTCCTAGTATCCAGGAAGCAAAGTTAGGGAACAGTGCCAGAGAAGATAAGAACAGGTACCAGACATAGATCCCAAGGTCCTGCCTCTGTACCCCATCCAGGTATACTCAGAAGTGTGCTTTACTAATCCCCTAGGTGGCTGTAAATCCAATTAAGTTGACAATTAAGTACAACTATCACTGCAATAAAGAATGAAATAATTTTCTTATCATTTGCAGAAAAATGAATGGAACTGAAGAATATTATGTTAAGTGAAATAAGCCAGACCCAAAGTACGGTATCAATATTTTTTCTCATATGAGGAATCTAGGGGGGAACAAAAAGAGA
The DNA here is from genome assembly GCA_004027295.1 of Dolichotis patagonum. Classification (NCBI taxonomy): domain Eukaryota; kingdom Metazoa; phylum Chordata; class Mammalia; order Rodentia; family Caviidae; genus Dolichotis; species Dolichotis patagonum. The sequence goes on along the minus strand of PVJX010051759.1, from coordinate 4,123 downwards.
GATGACATGAAAGTAGAAGGAAGACTATTAGAGAAGAGAAAGTGGAGAAGGGATTATAGAAAGATAATGTAGAGGGAAATGATTAATGTTATATCCATTTGCAAATATGCCAAAATGAACCCCTCTAGTGTCTATAACTAATATACACTAATAAAAATAAAGAAAAAAGAAAACAGTGAACATGAAAGCAGAAAAACAAGAAAATCAGTAAAACAAAAAGGAAATTCGTTGACAAAAATAAAATTGAAAAACTTCTAGCAATACCAGTGATGAATAAGACCCAAATATTAAAACTGAAATGAAAAAAATGAAAAAAATCTGGAATGAGACATTTCTATAGACCTTGCAGACATGAAAAAGAAAAGAATACTGCAAATAACTTTACATTTATTAATCAACAGCTAAGAACAATGGACCATTTGCTAAAATAGTACAAATTACTACCACTCACCCAATACAAAACAAGTGTTTGAATAGCCCTATAACTAGTAAGGAAATTGAATTTTAATTTAAAAATTTCCTTTGTGGTATCACTAGATAATTCTAAAAAATGTTTAAATATTTAATAATTTTAAAAATCTCTTCCAGAAAATAGAATCAACTCATTATGTTCAGTTAATATTTCATTGATGCCAAAATTAGTACAGGGAAACCAATATTCCTCATAGACATAGAAGCAAAACTTCTTAGCAAAATATTACCAAATAGAATTAAGCACTATATTAAAAAGAGCAATAGACTTTGACTAAGTGGGGTCATGTGAATTCATGTTTGGTTTTCTGAAAATAATTGAAGTGTACATAAATCTCATTTTCTTTATTCATTTATCTGTTGGCATATAGGCCATTCTGAATATTTAGCTCCTATGAACTGTGCTACTATAAACATGTGTATGCATGTATCACTTTAATGATGTCTTTAATCTTCTCAGGAGGATACAAGGGATACAAGAGCTATAGAATTTTTATTTCAAGAAATAAAAGTAGAATCTCGTGGGCTGGGGGCTTAGCTCAGCAGTACAAGCTCCTGCCAGGCAAGTGCCAGGTCATGAGTTTGATCCCCGGTACAAAAAAAAAAATACTGAATGCCATAGTGTTTTTAATAGTTCACATTGCCACCAACAATGCACAAGGATTTTTTTCTCCTGGAAGTTCACTAGCACTTGTTTTTGAGTTCTTATGGATCAAAAATATACATTAATAAGAAAATCAATGTAAATATATAAAGAAATAAAAAAAAATCACATTATCATTAAAATTGATACAGACAATATTTGCCAAATTCAACTTATTTATGATAAAAACTTAAAAAAAAGAATGTCTTAGAAATCTCTGGCTTCTATAAAAAATACTATTGACTGAGTGACTTAAATGACAGGTTTTTTTTCACAGTTCTGGGAGCTGGGAAATTAGGTCAGTGTGCCAGCATGATTGAAATCTGGTGATTTCCCTCTTTCCAGCTTTGAGTCAGCTGCCTTCTTGCTGTTTCTTCACATGGCAGTTGGTGGGCAGTGAAAGAGAGAGAGCCACATTCATAAGCTCATATAAACCTCATTATATTCCAAAAAACTTCACCTCTTAATTCCACCACATTAGGAATTAGGGATTTCATATATGAATTTTGAGGAGACTCATTCAGTACATAACAATTTATTTAGCTTGATAAAACATCTACAAAAAATTATAACTAACATCTTTAATGGTCCTAATATTAGAAATAAGTAAAGATGTCTGTCATATGTTACTACTTCTTTCAGCTTGTATAGAAGTCCTAACCAAATTAATTAGTGAAAAAATGAAATAAATGGTATGAATATTGAAAAGAGAGACATAGATCTGTTCTCACAGATTTAATGATGGTCTATGTTAAAAATCCCAAGAATCTACAAAAATTCCTGGAACTGATAAGTGACTTCAGCAAGGCTACAGGATACAGAATTAGCATTACATATATTCACCAAAATTTGGAATTGTAAATATGTAAAGCTTATGAAAATATATAAATTTGAAGTGTAATATTTTTCTAAAATGTAATGCTTAGGTGTACAATAATATATGTATAGGACTTGTATGCTGAGAAGTACAAAATACTGGCAAAATACAGCAAAGGTATAAATAAACATTCTGTGTTCATTGGTTAAAAGATTCAAGAGTAAGGATATCAGCCCTCCTGATGCAATTCCTATCAAAGTTCCCAAAATGATTTTTTTGCAGATATACACCATCTTCTAATGTTTACATGGAAAAGCAAAAATAGATGCAGTGAGTTAAGTGTTGGTTCTCAGAAAGATATATTTTATTTACATCCCAATTCATGAAACATATGAATGACTGTTAGTAAAATTATCTTTGGTAATTTTGATTTTATTACTGTAGCTTTGTAGTATAATTTCAAGTCAGGGATTGTGATGTCTCCTGCCTTGCCTTTGCTGCTTAGAATCGCCTTTGCTATTCTAGGTCTCTTCTGATTCCAGATGAATTTTAGGAGTGATTTCTCTAGATGTATGAGGTATGTTAGTGGTATTTTGATTGGGATTGCACTGAATCTGTATAGTAATTTTGGGAGAATGGCCATTTTCACAATGTTTGTTTTTCCTATCCATGAACAAGGGATGTCTTTCCATTTTCTGAGGTCCTCTTCGATTTCCTTTTTCAGGGTATTATAATTTTCTCTGTATAGCTCTTTTAGTTCTTTCATGAGATTAATTCCTAAGTATTTCATTTTTTTGGATGCTAGTGTAAAGGGCGTAGCTTCTCTTATTTCTCTCTCAGTACTTTTGTTGTTAGTGTATAGAAATGCTATTGATTTTTGAGTATTGACTTTGTATCCAGCTACCTTGCTGAATTTATTTAGTATATCTAGGAGTCTTTCAATAGAGCTTTGGGGGTCTTCTATGTAAAGTATCATGTCATCTGCAAATAATGATAATTTAACTTCTTCTTTTCCTATCTTTACTCCTTTTATTTCTCTTTCCTGTCTTATTGCTCTGGCTAGTATTTCCAGTCTATGTTGAATAGGAGTGGTGATAATGGACATACCTGTCTTGTGCCTGATTTTAAGGTAAAGGCTTTCAGTTTTTGACCATTTAATATGATGCTGGCTGTAGGTTTGTCATAGATGGCCTTTATCATATTGAGGTGAAGACCAACCTAATCTAATCTTGCAACCTTTATAGGTAAATGGAGCCAACTTGAAAATATCCTCATTAGTGAAATAAGCAGTACTCACATGAGTAAATATCACATTATCTCTCTAGTGTAAAAAATATCAAAAATTGACCCAATACTGGAATGGAATCCAAAGAGTATGATAGATACTGTGAAAGTGAAAGGGAAGAAAAGTGATCTAAAGAGTATAATGAAATATATAGTGTGTAAGATAGTTGACCATATTACTGAATTTCTGTTGGAACATTGAACAGAAGGATTTGCGCTGTCAGAGTTTGAGTGTCTAGCCACTATTTATGCTTTGATTTTGTAACTTTGGCAACTATTTTTTGAGATGACAATGAAAAATGTATCAACTAGTGATTCTATGATAAGAATTTTTTTCCTTTGAATGTCTTGAATTTGGTATTGCTCTACCCTTTTCTGCTTTTCTATTCTCTTTAATTTTCTTTTATTTCTTTGAAAAAGAAAAAGAGAAGAAAAATATGCAATATAACAACCATAGCGTTTGACTGATTGTGTCAACTTGAGACATTTACAAGTTTAACTAAATGGGTTTAGCAACTCTACACCCAAGGGTGTAGAAGAAGACCTACCCTAGGGTGGGTCATCACCTGGAGGTGTAAAAAGGAAGGAGGAAGGAAAAATGCATTCCATTCTTGGGAGAAGCTCCAGTCTTCACCTTTGGTTGGACCTTGTCTCCTGGCTTCCAGTGTAGACTCTTCAGCTTTCTGACACAGACTGTTCAGCCTTCCATCATAGAGCCTTCAGCCTTCTGTCACAGACCCATCAGCCTGCTGGTGTGGACTTGCACAAGACACTAAGGTGAACTCCAGACCTTGGATTGAATCCTTCGGCCTCCAGCGTGTAGACACCCTCTGCATACTTCCTTATCCAACTCTGTGGCTGACCATCGTAAGCCAATCTTGTTTCTTTTACATCTGTATATCTTGTGT
>PVJX010051758.1:0-10179 GCA_004027295.1 Dolichotis patagonum | reverse complement strand
AGAATAAATTCATAGAGCATTTTTAAAATTTTTAAAAAAATTTTATTTTAAAAGGGGGTAAAATTAAACACAACAAAACAGAACAGAATGGGACATAAGAAAGCATAAATTTCAAAGCTAGACACCTGGAGATCTTCACTATCTGTCATATTGTCTCTTGTTTTCTTCCAAGTGGTTGTCCATATCTTTGCATATGGGGAGTTCATACTAAATAACATAGCCAATCTTTTCACAAGATGTGTGGTTAACTGGCTCCCACTTGCTAAGGGGGGGGGCACGGGACAGGGGACAGGACGACATGAGATATTTGATTCTCAGCCCATGCACTGGCAGGCTCACAGCCACCGCCCCAGAGAGGGGAGGAATTCCTTGTTCTCCCGGCACCCTGAGTCAACTGCATGGTGCAGGTCCCAACGCGCCAGGGTCTCTCTTCTTTGGGTCACCAAAAGTCTGCCACACTCACAGCCACCCCCCAGAGAGGGGAGGAGCTCATAGAGCATTTTTTAAGTTAATTTTTTATTTTAAAAAGAAAAAATATGTCAGAAAAGAAAAACAAAAAGCAAAAGAGACAAACAGCAACAAACCCAAAACAATGACAATATAGGTTTTCAAAACAAAATGAAAGAAATTTAACAGTGGTTGTTATATTGCATATTGTTATCTTTTTTTCAAAGAAAGAAAGAAAAGAAAATTTAAAAAAATCAAAGTAGATAAAAAGAAAAAAATGTAGAACAATGAAGAATTAAAAAAATTATAAAATCGCTAGTTGATACATTACCCATTGCCATCTTAAAAATAGTTGCCAAAGTCACAAAATCAAAGCATAAAAAGTGGCTAGACACTCAAACATTGACAGTGCAAACCCTTCTGTTCAATGATCCAAAAGAAACTCAGTAATATGGTCACCTATTTTACACACTATACATACCGTTATATCCTTTAGAACATTTTGCTTCCCTTTCACTTTTACAATATCTATTATACTTTTTGGATCCATTACTCTTCCAGTTTTTATTATTTTTTACACTAGAGAGACAATTTTATATTTACTAAAGTTAGTCTTGTTTATTTCACTTATGAGAATATTCTCAAGTTACCTCCATTTACCTATAAAGGCCTCAAGACCATCTTTTTTATAGCTGAGTAGTATTCTGTTATATAAAAATACCACATTTTTTTCATCTACTCTGTGGTTGATGGGCATTTTGGTTGTTTCCAAGATTTAGCTATCACAAATTGTGCTGCTATGAACATGGGTGCACATATATCACTGTGACATGACCTTTTCATTTTTCTGGGACAATACCCAGGAGTGGAATATCTGGATTGAATTGAACTTCCAATCCTAGTTTTTTAAATTTCTAAAAAAATTTTATTTAAATAGAAAAAAGCAAAACACAAAAAAGGGTAGAAATAATACAGAATTAAAAAAAAACATTTAGAAATCACTACTTGATAAATTACATATTGTCTTCTTAGAAATAGTTGTTCATGTTACAAAATTAAGGCATACAAAGTGAACAAACAGTGAGGCTGTAAATAGTTCTGTTAAATGATCCAACAAAAACTTGGTAATATGGTTATCAATCCCATACACTTAAACATACATGCTGTTATATCCTTTAGTGCATTTCCTTTTCCTCCTTTTGCTTTTTAAGTACATTATCTGTTTAGTTATACCATGTTTCAGCTTGCTCAGTACCTTATTGATCTGTTTTGTTGTTGTTACTTCCTTTTTAATCACCTTATATAATTTTGTTGTTTTGTTTTGAGTTTCTCATCATCCATGTCACATGGATCAGCTTTGATGGAGTTGGGAGTTTTTGGAGGTATTTTGTTACCTTGTTTTCTCATGTTCTCTTGTTTTATTTTTATTTAATTTTCATTAACTTGGAGGTAGTAATATACAACGAAACAGGATGGAATAAAGCCAATTGAGACAGTATAGTGAAATTGGCACAGAACATCACAGCAGGTCATCAGGACAACAATAATAGGCACCATTGTATATCTCGTTATCTTCAAAATAGTTGTTCTTCTATTAGGTACAGCAAAATCAAAAGAAATACACAACATTATAGAACACATCAAAACAGAATATTGAATAGAGCAACACCATTAATCAGGACAAAGCAAAACAGTGATAAAAATATCTGCCTTCAGAGATAGTAGAAGGAAACTGCCCCTACTTGCTGTACCACATATGGTCACCTCCCAAGAGATACCCAGATGCCTGGATCCCGATTCTTGTGGGGGTGGGGTGGGGATATGTTTGATTCTAAGCCCCGGTAGGCAGCAGGCTGGTTACTGGTTGGCTCAGCGCCCTAAATTCCAACATGGCACGGATCTCAGGAAACGCTGTTACTTCTTGTTTTCCTGCCCTGGGGTGGCCGCGGCTTGCCAGACCACAGTCACTTACCAGGGCGGCAGGCTTTTTACTCCCAATCCTAGTATTTTGAGGAATCTCTATATTAATTTCCACAGTGGTTGCACCAGTCTACACTCCCACCAACAGTGGAGAAGTGTTCCTTTTCCCCCTGCTTCCTCGTCAACATTTGTTACCAGTTGTTTTCTTGATGGTAGCCATTCTTTCTGGGGTGGGATGAAATCTTAGTGCTGTTTTAATTTGCATTTCTCAAATGACCAGTTATGGTGAACATTTCTTCATATATTTATTTGCCATTTGTATATCTTCATCTGAGAACTGAGTGTTCATCTCAGATGCCCGTTTTTGGAGAGGGTCTTTTAATTTGGGGAGTTTGATGCTTTTCAATTCTTTATATGTTCTAGATATGTCTTTTGTCTGAGGGATTGTTGGCTAAAATTCTTTTCCATTCTGTGGGCTTTCTTTTTACTTTGTTGGTGATTTCTTTTGAAGTACAGAAACTTTTTAGTAATATGAAATCCCAGTTGTTGATTCTTTGAAGTGTTTCCTGTGTGGTTTGCATTTTATTCATGAATTCTCTGCCTACCCCTATGTCTTCAAGATTTCTACCTACCTTGTCCTCCAGTAGATTTAGTGTTTAATATTTAGATCCTTGATCCATTTTGACTTCAGTCAAAATGTGTAGTCAAAATTTAGTGTATGATGATAGGCATGGGTCTATTTTCAGTCTTCTGCATGTGGAGAGCCAATTTTTCCAACATCATTTATTAAAGAGGCTATCCTTCTTCTAGTGAAAATGTTTAGCCTCTTTGTCAAATATCAGGTGGCTGAGTGTCTTTGTAGTAGTGTTTGTATCTTCTAATCTGTTCCATTGATCCTCAGGTCTATTTCTTTGCCAGTACCATGCTGATTTTATTACTGTGACTTTGTAGTATAGTTTCAAGTCAGGAATTGATATGCCTCCTGTCTTGCCTTTGTTGCTTAGAATCACCTTTGCTATTCTAGATTTCTTCTGTTTCCAAGTGAATTTTAGGAATATTTTCTGTAGATCTGTAAGGTATGTTAATGGTATTTTGATTGAGATTTCATTAAATCTGTATAACAGTTTTGGGAGTATGGCCATTTTCACAAAGTTGCTTCTTCCTAACCAAGAGCAAGGAATATCCTTCCATTTTCTAATATCCTCTTCAATATCCTTTTTTAGCATAGTATAATTTTCAGCATATAGGTCTTTTACATTCTTGGTTAGGTGATTCTTAAATTAAGTATCTCAATTTTTAGATGCTATTGTGAAAGATGATATTTCCATTATGTCTCTCTCAGTGAGTTTTTGTTTGTGTACAGGAATGGTATTGATTTTTGAGTGTTGACTTTGTATCCAGCTACACTGCTGAATTTGTTTATTACCTCTAGTAGTCTTTTAATGGAGTTTTTGGGGTCTTCTGTGTAGAGTATCATATCATCTGCAAATAATGATAATTTAACTTCTTTTCCTATTTTTATTACTTTTATTTCTCCCTCTTGTCTGATTTCTCAGGCTAATATTTCTAGAACTATATTGATTAGGAGTGGTGATAGTGGACATCCTTGTCTTGTTCCTGATTTTAAAGTGAAGGCTTTCAGTTTTTGTCATTTAGTATAACATTGGTTGTTCTGAGTTTCTGTAGGGTTTTTTTTTTTCATGAATAGTTGCTGGACTTTATCAAAAGCTTTTTGTGCATCTATTGAGATGCCCATGTGGTTTTATTTTTGGCTCTGTTGATGTTGTGTATTACATTTATTGACTTGCATATATTGAACCATCCCTGCATTCCTGAAATAAATCCCACTTGGTCATGGCATATAGTCTTGATGATTTGCTGCATTTTATTTGCCAATATTTTATTGTGAATCTTTGCATCAATGTTCATTAGTGAGATTGGTCTGTAGTTCTTTTTGGTTGGGTCTTTCTCTGGTTTTTGTATCAGAGTGGTACTTGCCTCCAAGCATGAGTTGGGGGGACTGTTTCTCTTTCAATTTCATTGAAGAGTTTAAGGAATATTGGCATTACATCTTCTCTAAATTTCTTGTAGAATTCAGCTGTGAATCCATTAGGGCCTGGGCTTTTCTTTGTTGGTAAGTTTTAAATCACATTTTTTATTTCAGTAGCTGATATTGAGTTATTCAAAATTGTTGTATCTTCTTGATTGAACTTTGTTAGTTCATGTGTTTCTACAAACCTGTCCATTTCCTCTGTGTCTTCCACCTTATGTAAATAGAGATTTTCCTGAGTAGGTGTTCATGATCTTTTGAGTTTCCATGGGATCTGTAGTAACTTACCTCTTTTCAGTCCTTATTGTGCGGATTTGAGTTTTTTCCTTCTGTTTCTTGATAAGGTTGACTAGAGGTATCAATTTTGTTTATTCTTTCAAAAACCAGCTCTTTGATTTATTAATTCTTTGTAATTTTTTTGTTTCAATTGCATTAATTTCTTCTCTAATCATTAAAATTTCCTCTCTTCTATGAGCTTAGGGTTTGACTTGCTCTTCCTTTTCTAGATGCTTGAGATGTAGCATTAGGTTGTTTATTTGTGTTCATTCTGTTTTCTTGATGTGACTATTTATTGCTATATATTTCCCTGTTAGGATGCTTTCATTGCATTCCATAGGTTACGGTATGTTGTATCTGCATTTTCATTGTATTGTAGGTATTGTTTTATATCTTGTTTAATTTCATCTGTAACCTACTGGTTGTTCAGAAGGTTATTATTTGATTTCCATGTACTTATGCAGGTTTTACAATTTTTTTGTCATTGACTTCCAATTTTAGTGCACTATGGTCAGATATTGTGCATGGAATAATTTCATTCCCTTTGCATTTGGTTAAGAATGTTTTATGGGTTAATATATAGTCTATTTTGGAGAATGTCCAATGTGCAGCTGAGAAGAATGTATATTCTGAGGTGGTTGGGTGGAATACTCTGTTGTTCTTTGTCATGAAAGTATCTTGTTTCTCTGTTAAATTTGAAAGACAGTTTTGCTGGGTAGATCAGTCTGGGTTGAAAGTTGTTTTCTTTTAGGGTTTGAAATACTTCACTCCAAGCTTGTCTTATGCTGAAGGTTTGTGCTGAAAAGTCTGTTGTGATTCTAATATGCTTTTCATGATAAATGATCTGTTTGTTTTCTCTAACAGCTTTTAGTATTCTGTTTTTATGCTCTATGTCTGGGATCTTAATTATTATATGCGAGGGTGTAGATTTATGTTGGTTGTGACTATTTGGCATTCTATATCCCTCACTTATTTGTATATCAGATTTTTTCCCCCATGTTTGGGAAATTTTCTACTATTACTTCTGTGAATAGTTTGTTTATGTCCTTTGCATTGTCTCCTGCATCTTCACTGATGCTTATTAGTCTTGTATTGTTTGTCCTGGCATCATCTTGAAGCTGCTGGATTGTCATTTCATCCTGCTTTATTTTTTTTTATAAGTTTTACCCTTTCATGATTGCTATCTGTGATCCTGTCCTCAAGGCCTGAAATTCTATCCTCAGTTTCACTTCAATGGTTTTGCCAGCTTTCAATAGAATTTTTTGTTTCTTGGATATCTCTTTGAATTTGTTTCATGGATTCTGCTAGTTTTCTACATTGTTCATTCAAAGTTTCAATTTCCCATGGTCCTGTATTTTTTTTTTTAATCTATTTCTTCTGTAGCTAAGTTGAGCAACTCATTTACTAAGGTTGTTATTTCTGTCTTTATGTAAGACATTATTTCTAATATGATTTCTTCTGTAGCCTCATGGATTTGTTTCTTTACTTCATTTGCTATCTTTTCAGAGATTTCTGGTGTATGATTTTTAAAGTCCTCTATTTTGCAGTCACCTGTTCTTGCACCTGATGGACTAGATGTCTGAGATTGCATTCTGTTTTTTCATTTTGTCATTTTTACTTTCTGGGCCAATATTTGGTTATTCAATCCCAATAGTCACAAATGTTGGCAGTGTGTCTCCTAGGGTCCTACTGTGTTGTTGATGTCCACCCAATTGTTGAGTACATATTGGCCAGAACCTGTCAGGATCCTCTGTCTGGGTGAGGGGCCATTAAGTCTCCCATCAAACCAGCACAGCCAATGCACTGCAGTTCAAGGTTCTGGGAGGGAGAGTGGGAGTGAAACATTCACAGCAGTGCTTGGTCTAATAGATGGGGAGGGTAGCCAAGGGCAGTGAGCTGAGGTGGGGTGCAGTGGTCCTCTGGGTTGGCATGCAGGAGTAGTGTGCAGGGTCGCAGGCATGGTAATGTTCAGAGCTTGGGTGGGGCATGGCGGTCTTCCTCTGGGCCTGCATGGGGGGGATGCCGGGGTGCAGGCATGGCTCGTTGGCCTGAGCTAGGGTGGGGTGTGATGGTTGTCCTCCAGGCAGGTGGGGGGGTGCCAGGGTGCAGGCCTGGTGGCCCAAGCCAGGAAGTGGTGCAGTGGTCCTCATAGAGCATTTTTGAAGTAAGTGCATTTTTAATGCCTACAAAGCTGCCTGCCTTGTCTTCATGCTCTTGTCCAAGGTTACATCAATGAATTGCTTCAATTTGTACTTTAAGCCTTCTTGAGTTCTGTCCTCATCAGGGACCTCTGGCTCATTTTCAGCAAAACTGGAAGGATTGCTGTAATCACTGCAGTGACTCATTGTTTCAATCAATGCATCTTCATCAATATAAGGTTGAATATTTTGATGCTGGTCACCTGCCACTGCTGGCACCACTCACTGCCAGTGTGGTGGGGAGTCTTCTTCTGCTTCTGCTTCTCTTTCTCCTTCTCATTCTTTTTAATTTTAAAGAGAAAAAAGCCTCCCAAAAACACACATAGAAAAGAAAAATAAAAAGCAAAAGAGACAAACAAACAAGAACAACCCCCCCTGCACAATAACAATATAGGCTTTCAAAACAAGATGGTAGGAATTTAACAATAGTTGTTATATTGTATATTGTTATCTTCAAAAGAATTACTTAGATTACTAGAAATAGGCAAAATTGGTCTAATCGATGAATGTTAACTGTTCTTTTCCAAGAACTGATAGAATTAATAGTATAAGTATCTTAGCTATATTATATATATATATATATATATATATATATATATATACAAATCTGTATCTTTTTCCTTTTCCTTTCCTTCTTTTCTCCTTTCATCTTCCCAGTTATTTTTCCCATTTGAGAAGTTTCTTGCTCTTCTGCTTCTTATTCTTTGGCATCATAGAAGGCCCAGTGTCGCCTAGACTGGGAGCTCAACAAAGATCATCCTATGGAGCTACCCTTTCTATTTCTGCATCTGTGCAGTGGGTGGCTGAGAGGTGTGTTTCCCTAATGACAGAGGCCTAAAGCTGCAGGTGAAAGTGGGCAGTTGCAGCAGAAATCCCTGTGATGAAACAATGCATGGTTCTCCCTACCATGGAAGCTAAGGTCTAGCCACTATCATTTAAATCACTATGTAAATGGTCTATTTTTGAAAACTATATCAATCACTATGTGATAATCAGCTAAGTATAGTGTTCTGGGACTTAAATGGCCCTAAAATGGTATTTCTGCTCTACTGAAGTTAAGATCTTAATAAATACTGTAAATTATGGTGGACAAATGGATTCAAAATCAGAGTAGAATCATTATGGTCTACCAAATTCAATTGATCATACTTAAAGAGATGAGAGTTAAACTATAAACTTCTAGGCTTTTTCAAAAGATATACCTTTCTGCAACTGTGAAGCTAGAACTTCTCTCAATCCCTAAACACACTTCATGTTCTAAACAACTTGAAAAGCACATTGACAGGACTGATCACCAGGCTGCCACATAGACAAAATTTCTTGTGTAAAATCATGTTTCTTTTGAATTTTGAAGATTATAGATATCTAAAAAGGGATAAAAGAAACACCAACCACTGACTTCTACTTGTTTCAGGACTGTTTTAGAATTCCAAAAGGTTTTTTAATGCAAAAATCCATCATTATCTGCAAAGGATTTTAGCTATTCCAGGAGTTGTAAATTGGCTGTATTTTAGAGAGATGAGTCAGGACGATGGAGGACTGGCTTGTTACAGCTGGGTCTGCAATCAGTGAGAGGAGGATGGGCCAGTGCACACAAAGCTAACTCACCTGCATTCACCCCTGTGGGAGTGGCATTCCTTCAGTGTTTCCCAAGTTGATGAGCCACAGTCCTCCCTTCCCAACATCGTGCTCTGTGTAGTTCTGCCTCTTACCTTTATGGCTTGACCAAGGTAGGAAAAACACCTAGATTTAGCTGTAGTGGTTCTGACTCCTAGTGCTTGTGGTGCTGAGCAAACTTTAAAATGTGAAATCATCAGAGCCTACAGACTACTATGAAAATGAAAAGGCCTCTTTTTCCTTATTTTTCAGGGTTTTTTTTTGGTACCAGGGCTCAAACTCTGGACCTCATGCTTGCCAGGAATGCACTTGTGCTGCCTGCCTGGCAGCCCTATTTTTCAGTTTAAATTAGAAATAAACTTGAATGTAGGTTTTTAGCAGATCTTTATATGATGAAATATTTCTAATATGTGCAACACAGGTGGAAAAATATTGTTGACACTTGTATATCAACCACTCAGTTTCACCAGCTGCCAACCTCTGGCAGTCTCATTTCATCTGCTCCATTCCATTCCCTGCTCCTGCTCAATAATCTTGACAAATGGATGAAATAAATGTAGGCTTTAAAAGCTGTGCTCAATGAAACTTTGAAGACTGCTGCTATGATTGGAGTGATAAGGCTTGGTCTGTATTTTATCTTGACACTGTTATCTAAAACCATATGAACATGAACTGTGAATGTATTATCAGTTGAGATTTAAAATAAGTCAGTCAACTTCAAAGTAGCATCCAGCCCTCCATTCATTCAATGAACATCTAATACAAACATACTATGTTCCAAGGGTGTTCCAAGCACTCTGTTAGCACTGGGAAGAGAATCCAACAGAAATTTTTGCCTTAATGGAAGTAAGCTATCTTGGAGAGACAAAGCCTCAGAGCATCCAACTGGGCAAATGATATCTAAGCAGAAGGTGAAGGAGGAAGTCACATAGAAACATTAAGGCCCTGTTACTGTTGTGGTCACAGTGAGTAACAGGTGCAGCGGCCTAGAGGTGGGAGGTCTAAGAGAACTTCAGAACAACAAGGAATCTAAGATGGTGGAGATAAAGGAATGAAGGAGTGGGAGCTAAGAAGATCTGGGAGGTAACAGGAGGTGACAAATTGTGTAGGGGTGGCATGAGGAATTAGGTTTTTTCTTGAGAAAACTGGGTGAGGGGCATGTAGTTGGTCAGCAGAATAAAACTGTGGAGCAAAGCAAATCTGGTCAAGGTGAATTGGACCAGATGATGAAATTGTGTCTGTAGGTTTCACATATGCTGAATTCTATGAAATCATTTGGAAAACAAAAATGTTTTTCCTCAAATCTAATAAGAACATACTTGGCACATTTACTTTTTAAACTTATTCTATTCAAGTCTTCCTTTCCAACTTGATAGTTTTTCATATTCTCCTTTCTTGGAAGATCTGCCAGCCAGTACTTCAATGGACTAGCAGGTATTTTTACACAAACCTAATTTTCAATCTAGATTTTTATTGGTAGTTAATATATGTATTGATAATAAGGCTATTTATCTTCTCAGTTTTCTCACAGAGCAGTGAGAAATTATCTATTGCTTTGACTGACTTTTTAGGTTCCTTGAATGCATTAGGCTACATATATTGTAGGAACCATCTTTATTGCAATTGTATTCTCTTACAGATAAAATTGCATTGAGAGGTTCCAGACATAAT
>PVJX010051757.1:0-10187 GCA_004027295.1 Dolichotis patagonum | reverse complement strand
GTTCCTCTTTGTCATGGAAGCATCTTGTTTCTCCATTAATTTCTAGAGAGAGTTTTGCAGGATACATCAATCTGGGCTGGAGATTGTTCTCCTCCAGTGCTTGAATTACTTTACTCCAAGCTCTTCTTGATCTGATGGTCTGTGTCGAGAAGTCTGCTGTGATTTTGATCGGTTTTCCTTTATAGGTGATCTGTTTCTTTTCTCTGATGGCTTTTAATATTCTGTTCTTATATTGAATTTCTGGGATCTTGATTATTATGTGTTTGGGTGTAGCTCTGTTTTGGTTGTAGGTGGCTGCAGTTCTGTATGCTTCATATCTCTGCATATCATTTCTTTTTTCTATGCTTGGGAAATTTTCCTTAATAATTTATGTGAATAGCCTTTGTAATTCCTCTGATTTGATTCCTGCTTCTTCATTCACATGCTTTATTCTTAAGTTATAGATCCTCTTGTTGTCTTCCAGTCTTTGTATCTTTACTGTCTGCTCCCTTATTTTTAAGAGATCTTCCCTTTCATGATCACACATTGCAAGCCTGTGTTCAATTTTTGATAGTCTATCTTTGGTTTCTTTCAAGCAGTTTTGCCAGCTTTCTATGGAGTCTTTAGTTTCCTGATAATCTCTTTGAATCTGTTTCATGAATTCTAGGTTTTTCTTGTTTTCTTCATTAAATGTTTATCTCCTTTTGTGTTCCTCCCTTCTTCTGTCTGTGTCTTCTTGAGAGGTGCCCAGCCTTTCTTTTATTAATCTACTTATCTCTTGTTTAATTTGAATTAATTATTTCAGTTTTGGTCCCGCTTACGAGGTCCTGAAGATATCTCTTTATGTCCACTAATGCTGTGTTTGATGTTGCATTTTTGCTGCCCTCAATCTCTTTTGTGTTTACCTCTCCTGGATCAATGTTCTCAGGGTTGGGGGCTGGGAGTGTTTTCTTATTTCTCCCTTTCGTCATATTTTTGGTTCCTTCCATACAAGTGTACAGTGTAATTCCCAGACCCTTTTCTTGTTGGTTAAGGCTCCTCTAGAGGGCGCAGGCTAGGAGCTTTAGCCCTCTTCAATAGGTTAACAGAGATTAGAGTTCACCCTGGGCAGTGTGCACTAGCTCCTCCCTTCGGGCCAGTCAATCTTTGCAGGCCTTCACTGTGTCAGTGTGACTGCATCAGTATGCACCGATCTCAGGGAAGTAATATTGTAGCAACTCACAGGGTCCCTGCCAGGGGTGTGGCCTAGTCCAAGCAGATTCCACCAATCTGCTGGGCGAGGGGAACAACCAGCTGAAGCCACTTCCTTATGGAGTTAGGGCTCTCCTGCCCAAATCCAACATGTCGTCCAGTCGGTTACCCCTTTCCCGTGGGAGGGTCTTATTCCCATCATTCACCACGTGTTGATGCTGGTCCCTGAGAACTTCTGGGCTCCCCGACCTCCGACTTCAGTGTGGCAGCGGTGGGAATTCATGGTGCCTCTGGGTGGGTCGTGTGCAGGGCTGGGTCCAGGTGAGCCGCATGCAGGGCTGTTCAGCTCCACGCTCTGGCGGCTCAATCCAGTCACATTGTCGCAGTTTGGTCAGTCAGGTCGCTTTCGGGCAGGAGTTCAGACGGCTCGAGGAGGGTGCCGTGCTTGCTGATCTTAGCTTCTCTAATGGTAGCCCCAGGACCTCATATTTGAGCGGTTTTTTGCACTTTAGTTTCTTCCTGGATTGTGAGAGTCCATCTCTCTCTGTTTGGGTCTCTCCAGGGTGTTTTATTCTGGCATTTGAGCTGTCTCTCTCAGAGAGAGTCTCTCTCCTGCTACCTACCAGTTCGCCATCTTTTTTTCCCTTTGTCACTTACCACATCTTAATCACTTGTCGTATTGCTGAGACAAAATACCTGACACAAGTTAAAGAAGAAAGGTTTATTTGTCTCAAAGTTTGTTGAGATTTCAGTCCATAGTTGGCTGGCTCCAAGACAGGGTGGCATATCACAGAGGAGAAATGGTTCATGGCAGAGAGAGAACAACAAGCAGCAAGCAACAAGTGACAACTAGGGACCCTCTTTCTGTCCCGTATATCCTATCCAGGCTACCCACCCTTAGGGCAGGTAAAACTCACATTCAGAATGGGGCAGTCTTAATCCTAGCATTGCACCACAAATGAATTCCAGCATCACACACTCTTGACCCAGCCACTCCTGAAAAGCCCCACCTATGACCACAAGAGCCATAATACCACACACAGATGATTCCAATGTTTAAATTATTGTATAAGTATAGTTACCATTCTTATTGAGTTCACTGAAGAAATCAACCCTTACAAAGCATGAATGACTCCTTAAAAAGTTTTCTTTTTTATAATTTGGATTTATTTTAATACTGTATAAATTTAACCATCTGTCTCAAACTGGACTCATTTCAAGCTGGTTTTTATAATTAAGGTACACTAAAGAGACAACTCAAAAAATCTAATCAATTTTAATTGGCTATAAAATATCACAAAACTATTCATAATGCATGAAGAGGCTATTTAAGAAAATCTACTTCCCAATTACAGAAACATTTACTTTTGAATGAGATTCAAAGCTACTACCCACAGTTCCAGAAGTAGGCAGCTTTTACTTTGTCTGGATAGGGAAAGGGATTGTACATATCCAGTTTAACAATACCTTAGCACTTTTTTGTTTCTCATAGAAAAAAAAAAATTAGGAAGAGTTTGTTCCCCAACTCAATATAAAGAGGGTGTGAGTGAGTTCAGTTTTTTGCCAAACTTGATTGTCATGAGCAAGGGTAAAATAGTATTTTTTCTTAAATATGATACATGGTAAAGCAAAAGGGTTCAGACATCTACTGATGTAACAGAAAGTCTCACAAATACTATCATGAGTATTTTGAAGCTTAATAGATATAAAATCCCAGGATAATTCTAGTCATGCAGAATCAATCAGACAGTCAGAATATATAACTAACTGATACTTCAGTATATCTTCAAGTACACTATAACACAAAAACAAGCCATATTTAAATTCACTTAACTCAATACTGTATGGTTCAACATGGCATTGCATAAATTTTTAAGATAACATGTATTACATTTATCTTAATTTTTTTGACCTTGAAAAATGTACAGTATCTCAGATGCACAAATACCTGCATGTAGAAACATAAGTGAAGATAACATGTATCTTCTACAAAATGAGCAATTAGAGAAAATAATAAACCCAAAGTATTTGGAAATAAAGTCACATAATTCTCAGAATAAATGAGAAAGAAACATGAAAACTAAAACTTATTTTTGCCTTTCACTTTTTATTGTTTTATTTAATTGATTTTCTTCAAAGGAAAAAACAAAACTAGCAAGACCATAGACAATGAAGTCAGACAGTTGGTTTTAACTATTTTATTTCTTTATATCAGGTACTTAAAAACTTGTATCTATAAGAAACTTCCAAGGCTGGGGGCTTAGTTCAACATCTGACAACTTGCATAGCATATGCAAAGCATCGGACTCAATTCTCAACACGAGAAAAAAATGAATTAATGTATAAATAAGTAAATACAGAAGCACACAAGGAAAGAAGGAACAAATTTCCAGCATAACTTTCTAGCACTGTTGTCATTATGACTAATTTTTTGACCTCACAAATAAAAATATAACAAAAACTATTAATTTCATGTGGTCTGCCTTCAATAAAAAGAAAATAACTGTAACAGAACACAAATTCTTTTGGTAGTTTCTTAAGAAACTCTTGACAATAAAAGACTCAAGAACAAAACTTTCAAGAATAAAAATTTTGAAAATTTAACATCTAACAAAACAACAAATACTATTTCAAAACAGGCTAATTAAAATGGTACTGTAGACAAAAGAATAAAAATGTAAGATGATGAATGTTAGTTTACATATTACTGCAATTTATTTTAAAGATAATTGATTAGGCAAAGGCAAAAACACTAACAATTTGTGGAGTTTATCACATATGCAAAGGTAAGCCATATCACAACAAAAGTGAAAAGAAACAGAACTGTATCACTGTAAGGTCCTAACACTATATGCAAAATGATATGACAATACTTAAAGTTATACTGCCATAAATAAAAAATAAAACAGATAAATCCACAATTATAATTGGAGAGAATTCAATAACATCTCTTTCAATAATTGATAAAACAAGTATCCCCAAAATCATTACAAACATAAGAAATTTGAACGCTACTAAATTAACAGGACCAAACTGACAAGATGAAATATAAAATACAACTGCAGAAAACAAATTCTTACCCAGAAAATGTTAACCATTTACCAAGACAGACTATATTATGAACCACAATGAAGTGTATGAATAAATGCAAAAGTAATAAACTCATAAAAGATATTCTCATACAACAATGTAATTAATTTAAAAACCAAAAAATAGAAAAAAACTCTAGAAAAATGTTAAAACATTAAGGAACCAAACAATATACTTCTAACTAATCTATGAATCAAAGTAAAAGTCAAACAGAAAATTAGTATTTTGAATGAAAATAAACAAAAACACGTACAAAAATTTCTGAGGACTGAAGTTATAACTCAGTAATAGCACACTTGCCTATCAAGGCCCTTGATTCAATCTCAGCACTGCAAAATAGTGCTGCAAAAAAGCCTAAACCTTCCTGAAGGAGGAAATAACAAAAAGCACAGAATTAATCAATAAAATGAAAAAAGTTAGAAAAAAATCAAAGAAGCCAAAGTTAGCTTTAAAAAGACTAATAAATGTGATAAACCTCTAGCCAGATGATTAGGGAAAAAAATACAAAGTACTAAGACCAAAGATGAAAAAGGAAACCTCGCCACAAATGCAAAAGTAAGAGAATATTACAGACAACTTAATAAATTCAAAAACTTTAATGAAATGGACAAATCCCTTCAAAGACGTATACCAAACCTAAAGTAAAGAAAAAAAAGGCAGGGTTTAGCTCAGCAGCTTAAGCAAACGTGAAATTGTAAATTTAATCCCTAGTACAAAAAAAAAAAAAAAACTAAAAAATTTTTAAAATAGCCCTATATTAATTATAGAAATGAAATGTACAAGCTTTTCACAAAAAGGAAACACAAAGTAGACACAGATCTCAGCACAAATAAATTGTACCGATATTTTTAAAAAGAGGGCTGGGGATACAGCTCAGTGACACAGGTAAGCATGGTAAGCATGAGATCCTGAATTGATTTGCAGTACCCTCCCCCCAAAAAATAGAAAAAAGAAATATCAGCTCAAACATATATCTACCTAGAAAACTGAGACAGAGGTAGTCATTCTGAGGCCAATATTACCTATACATGAAAATGAGACAAAGATATTGTAATAAACATAGACACAAAAATTATAACCCCAAAGTTCACAACTATATCCAACAATATAAAAAGCATTGATATACTATGATCATGAATATTTTATTCTAGGAATCAGGATGGATCTAAGGTCTAAAACCTGTGAAAAATCAGTCAAATAATTTACCATGTTAACAAACTAAAACCTGAATATGTGTTTATCTTTGCAGATTTGGGAAGAAATATTTGACAAAATCTAACATTCATTCCTAAGCAACAGCAGAAACTTTTTCAAACTGATTTTTTTTTAAAATATTTGAAAACCTTTATCTTCATACTTAATAGTGAAAGACTAAACCTTTTGGCTAAAGTTCAAGAACAAGGCAAGTCAAGATTATCCTGGAGATTCCATGGATTATTTAGAAAGCAAATCTCAGATATCACATCATTTCAGCTGTAAATATTTGTTCAATTAAACAAACAAAAGAAACCAAGAGGCCCTTAATAACCACAAATTTCATAACCAAATCTAACATATAGTAAGATTTCCTTAATATCATTAAATATACTGTCTGGGTACAAATTTCTCACATTATCTCATAACTACACTTAATACTCAGATCAGGATCCAAACAACATCCATATAGGTACACTTTAAAATCTGCACAATTCTGGATACCTATATGATTAGTCCCACATGGTTCTGTGGGAATCACTCCATCACTCTATCCCTGCTAAGGCACAGGAAAAGAAGAAAGTAATGTTGAGTCTTTTACTAAAGCTAAGCACTGGTCCAGGAAGACTTCAACCTGGTTCTACTCACCTGCTGGTACATAACAGGACAAATTCATCCGCTTATATATTACTTTGCATTCCTGACTCAAGCAATCTCTCTTTTGTGATTTTTAAAAACTAAAAGATTAAGACTCACATTATAAAATTCCTGATTTATTTACCCTGGACAACTGCAATGTTAAAGACAGTAAAAGGGAGTCAGTAAAGCATGTGTTGTAGCAAAAAATGCCTCACTTTCCCAGAGAGAATCCCAGCAAACCTCTGGGAAATCTCCTAAGAGACAAAACCATAGCCCTACTTATTTTCTAATATGCACAATAAATAGCAAAGAAAAATGACTCCTTTTACAGTACTTAGGAGAGAGACAAGGTGTCTGAATTCACAAACTCATTTTATATCTAAACTTAACCATGTACAAGGGCCAATTAAACTACAGTGTGTTTGAGTAAAAAAATTACTATAGTAAGACACATTGCAATTAATCTCTCTCAGAATACTTTCTCCCACTCTAAAAACATTTATCTCATCATTCTTGCCACTTTCTGATGCAGTTCTGGGAGCCTTCTTTCATTCTTTACCAGACATGATCAAAAATATGGGGAGTGCTGCTGCAGCATGCCATCTAATGAGAAAGGAAGGTTCAACAAAACACAACACTCCCCTACCCACCTCACTCAGTACATTTAGTGCTTTGTAACTTCTGGTTCTTCCCCAAAGTCAAGATGACCTTGAAAGGTAAATGCTTTACACTGACTCAAGATATCAAAATAACCACAAGACAGCACAACTGAAGACACAATAATAACGGACTTCCAGAGCTGCTTCAGAAACTGGCAAGAACGATGGAAACTGTTTTCAAAGCAAGGGGAATTACTTGTTTGGGTACTAATGTTATTGTCTTTTACTATAAAAAATTTTTAAATTAAATAGTCACTGTAATTTTGATCATACTGCACACTTAACCAACTAGAAGTATTCATGATTGAATTTCCAGCAGAAAATAAAATGTATGTTTTTTTCTATTCAAGTACTTGTTATTCTACATTGCTTTGCAGAGACCACCTTAAGGAGAATGCACTCAGTTGTTCTAATCTACTGGAAATAACAATAGTATTTTTATTGTACAAGATATAACCAAATAAAAGAATTGTTTCCTTCATGCGATCCAAAAAAATAACAAGAGAATATACTACAAATAAGAGAAAATGTGTTAGTGAAAAGAGAAAAGATAAAGAACCAAAAGAAAAGAGAGCTTTTAGTAACACTTTTATTTGGCTAAGAAGAAAAAAATTTTTTGAAAAATTTTAAACAAAAATCGTCTTCTGATTTTTAAAACTCTAAATATTAAGATTAATTCAAAACATTTAATCAGAATGAAAATACTGCTCAATGATACCAATAGTAAAGCTTCTGATCATAATTTATAATTATTTCTATAAAAATCTAACATTTAACAAATTCCTAGATATAAAATTACATATATTACATATAGAGACACATATAAAATTAAGCTATAAAGGCAAGATAATTCTATAAAATGTATTTTAAATACCACAGCTAAAAATGTCTAAATGAATAGAACATCACTTTTTGTGGGGGAGGTGGAGTCTAGCATTTGACCTGATGACCTCATGCTTGCCAGGCAGGCACTGTGCCACTGAGTTATACTCCCAGCCCCTATTTTTTTTTTAAGTAGTGTATAATTAAATAAGTAAGTCTAATGCTAGGGGAAAAAATTTATACATTCTTTACATTCTACTGTAAATGCTACATAATTTGATTTAGTATGAACTATTCAAAACTACTAATCAGCCAGGCATGGCAGTGCATGCCAATAAACTGAGCACTTGGGAGGCTGAAGCAGAAGGATAGCCTGGCCTACATAGCAAGACCCTGTCTCAGAAAAGAAAAAAAAAGAGAGAGATACAGAGAGAAACTACTAATCATTTAAAATACAAAAAAATCAGGATGACAAGCAGTCTGGTTCACCGTAAGATTTTTAATAATTTAAGTGCTCTAAATGGAGTTAATCTGCTATTTGTAAAGACAACATTCAATTTATAAAAATAAAAATCATAAACATTTTTTATAATTTTGTCATACCTTTAGCTAAAGCTTCTTTGTATTTCTCTTTGGCAGAATTCATTTCTCTTATTAACTGTCGATAGCTAGATTTTAATTTCTCCAATTCTGTTTTTGTAACCTGTCAAAGAATCAAAATGTATAGTTTGCTAAATATTTAAATTTAAACTAGTAAGAGCTAAATTCCAAAGCATTAATTGATATGTACTTTACTACTTACTGGTCAGAGTTGCTTTTTAACATATAATTATAGACAATAAAGTAAAAATTTGCTTAAAATCAATGATAAGTTCAATAGCATATAAAAACAGATAAAAAGAGCAAACCAAGAAAAATATAATAATCATCCAACATTTAAAGACTATCATGCAAATTATATCTCTCAGGAGGAAATGAGGTTGGAGAGTAGGACTGAGGTAAAATCGATCAAATAACTAGGTAAAACCTGTCAAAGTATGAAAGACCCTTTCTCTCATCCTAGTGGCCACTGGGAGTCTGCTGACATGACTGCTTTCACTCAGCCGAATGTACTTCTTTTCTATCTTCAATAAATGCATATCCCTGCTGTCTTTCTGTGTGTCTGGTCCATTTCTTTTTCAGGATACCAAATGCCTGGAAAGAATTTCCCCTGAGACCCATTCTACTAACGTGGGGACCCAATCAGTGCGCATCACCTTGCCCTGTGGCTGCCATGCTCTTTCCAGAGAGAGTAAGTCTGAAAGGCCTGGACCACCTTGCCTTGCCCAGCCTGGACAAGGCCCTACAGTCCTAACTCTCATCCCTACGCCCATGTCTTCGTCTATCACAGTCTCTGTCAGCTGGGTGATTTTAAACTTCCATTCCTAAAAGATGCGTATTATATAAAGAATGTTTTCAGTGCCTCAAAAATGAAATTTTATGACTAATTAATTTGCAACATAAATATTTTCTAAAACTAAATATTTTTATTATAAAGTATGTTGTCTAATAATAACTGAATAATCCTATTTCACCAGTTCTAACATGCACTTTTTTTTATAAACACTTTAACCTCTCTGTAAAGAGGATGCATCCCATTCATGGAGATAAGCACTTTGACCAGGCAGCAATCAGGACAGGGGTCACACACAACATGTATGAATCTGACTACTGTTTATGTGGAATCAATAAACAAATGTAACTCCTTGACCTGATAGTCAAAACGCTACTTAAACGCAATTTAAGTAAAAAAATAAGTCCCAGGAGTCTGTAAATCTTCCAATATGCCTCCTAATACTGAGAAAGAGACAGCATTAAAAACAAGCGAAGAGGCACCAGCAACTTGGAAAACAATCTGAGACCACATGCTTAAGGATTATGAATCACAAATGTTCTTGATGGCACAGAGAAAAACACTGTGTAATAAACCAAATCATTTCTTCAATATAAACTCATTGGTTAATTCTGAATTGGTTAAGAACCAATTCATTGTTCTAAACACTGGCAAATTAACTAGATAAAGTAAGCACTTCTCTGGTTTTTCCTAAATGAAATATAGTTTATGGAACCAAAGAGTTGATACAGGAACATACTCTTTACAGAAAAATTTCAGCTAACTTGCTTTTGGAAAGGAGATAAAGGTAGAAAATGACAAAAGTAAAATACTGTGCAAGTATTGCACAAACTCAAATAAAGTAATAGGTCAAAGCAATAAACATCAATCTTCTAAAATTATTAGGTGAAAGACTAATGGAAAGCTTCTTGGATGATAATTGCAAACACAGCCTAGGCAACATAGTAACACCGTGTCACTAAGCTTCAAAAATGAATAAATGGGGCTGGGGATTTAGCTTAGTGGCCTAAGTGCCTGCCTGGCAAGCACAAGGTCATGAGTTCGATCCCTGGTAGCAAAAAAAAAAAAAAAAAAAAACATAAAAAATAAGAAGAATAAATGAAAAGGGCTGGGGATGTAGCTCAGTACGAAGTTCCCAAGATTCAGTATTGGGGATGTAGCTCAATCCTCAATACTGAAGAAAAAAAAGAAAGAAAGAGAAAGAAAGAAAAGAAAATTAT
>PVJX010051756.1:0-10189 GCA_004027295.1 Dolichotis patagonum | reverse complement strand
TCTGCCTACATTGCCCATGATCCTCTCTGCCTGGCCGGACATGACTGCGACCTATCTGGTCTCTCCACAACATCTCTGCCTGATGACATACTTCCTCCCTCCTTCACTCCCGCCAAAGAGTTGAGCCCGCCCAACTGTTGCTTAGATACTCCCGCCAAAAGAGTTAATACCACCCATAGTTGCCTAGTTACCCAACTACATCATATGATCTCACTTCCTCATTTCTGCCTTCTATATAAGCCATGTTCACTTCCTCAATAAATGAGACTTCATTGGAATTGCTCGACTTGTCTCCATCTCTCTTTCCTCTTGTCCCGTTTTCATCCCATCCCCGTTCCCCCTCCAGGTTAGACCCACGGATTGATCCGCAGGCCGGATCACTTTGTTCTTTAAAAGAAGATTTTGAAACAACCGTTACTTTTTTTAAAAAAGAAAAAAAAAGATGAAAACTACAAATAGACACACAAATTACCTAGATAGCCAAGGAGAATCAGAGTCAGAATGTGAACCTAGAGCTGTCTTATTCCAAAAAAGGTACTCATAACTTTTATTACAATTGTTAGTCAAGGGCAGATGGCAATAGAGAGTGACTGACTCTGGTCCCTAGGCATGGGAAAATGGTGCAATTGAAACTCTTTTCCCCTCTACATGTCCTTGCTGTTTTATTTACTCTTCGGGGTATTACAGTAAAACTGATGAACATGTATTCGAAATAAGAACAGCTACTTACTAATTCCTCCTAGTTTTTATGCTGAATTACTATCAAACTTATCCCAATATGTAGAATGTTGTCCACCAAGGTAGGGGAGGAGACGTGAGGTGTAAAAGGTGCGGCAGTGCAGGGCAGAAAGGGGCGCAGGAGAGAGGAGTGTAGGGATCAGGTGACGAGAATGGATGGCAGGGGAAACAAAGGGAGAGAAGGTGACCCGGACAAGTGAAGAAGATGTCGGCAGTGTTGATGACCAAACATGTCTTCTTTCTTAATCAAAGGAATAAAAACATGTGTGGAAGTGGCAGCCAGCATCTCATGCAGCTACCCCGCCACAGGCTGCATAAAGAACATTTTGCTCAAATACCACCACCTATAGAAACATATAAACCATGTAGCCTGGCGTGCAGTATGCTGTACACCCAAGTTTATGCAAAATCACACTTTTTGATGTCTGTACAATGGGTAAAGAGCCCATTGATTCATTTCTCAGAATGTATCCCCGCCATTCAGCAACACGTAACTGTATTTTCTCATATATCTAACTGGTGATCAAAATAGGATGCCAGTCAACAGTGGTCTATAGAATCTGCTCCACTGAATGATAAAATATGTTGGGAAATGAGCCTGCAAAGAAAAGCCAGCTTAGCAAGGTGAGTAGAACATAAAATTCAGTAGCAGATTTGAAGCCCAGTTCTTTCTCATAGTGCTTACATGACTCTGGCTATGTCATTTCATTTCTTAGACACAGTGTGTATCTGTGAAGTTGGAAGGTTAATGACTGTATCTTAGGCTTGGAGACGTGATTCAGTGAAAATACTGCATATGAAATATTTAGTAACTTCTTGGCTCAGTGTGTATCTGCTGTTCCTTAACTTTGCTCCTAGGCTGGGATGATTACTGTTCTGCCAATCAGTTCTTTCCAAGAGAAATGTTTATTAAATTCCTTCTGTATACTAACCACTCTCCTAATTCCTTGGAATTGAGTGATGAACACATCATATTTCAAGACTTATTTTTCTGGAAAGACGTAAAAGCCATGATGCATGCTAATTTCAAATGTGGTAAGTTTTTATGAGCGGTTACATGTGTGATGTGACAGTACAGGGTGAGGAGAGAGAGTGGATGACCTATGAATGAGGGGAAAATGGGGAAAATTTTCTAGCGACAATAACATTAACAAAGACACAGATTTGATGGATAAACATCATGTTTTGGTGGCATTAACATCTGGCCAGAATTTAGTAAGCAACAGGGAAGTGATAGGAGAAAGACCTATGAGGAGATGTGGTCCAGATACATTGGTTCTCTCAAATATAAGCAAAGGTTTGGCTCCACACACCAGGCCTCAGGAACAATGACAGTGCAGACCTCCCTTTGAGGAGGAGATTCCATGGAAGGAATTCTGGGGGCAGATGGCAAGGACTGTGAGTTCCATGCTTAGGAATTTAAACAGCCTCATTATAACACTTCAAAAATCAGATCCACTCTTCCCAAGCACCCAGCATTTTATTTTATTTTATTTTATTTTTTGCCTGACCAAGTGCGATCATGGGCAGATTCACATTTTTTTTTCTCAATTCATTTCTTCCTGACCACTGATCTATGTAGCCTGGCCCAGCCATCTGAATTTTCATTGTGACGAATAAACTTCCTTTCCCTGTCTGTCTGACCACCCCTTGTGAAATTTCCATGGGTGTATCTTCCATTTGATTCCCAGTCATGCCTCTGTTACTGTTTTCATTATTTTAAAAATGGAAGGATATGTTTCCGCTGCAGTTGCCTGATCTTGTTTTCACTCTATTGGACTCCAGAGTGTGCTGTCTGGGTGCTCACACATGGATGAGACAGAAGAGTCACTGCTTTGATTTTCTCTCTGTTTTCAGAACTTTCACTGCATGCCTGCTTTTCCTTTCTCGTCTAACAGAGCAGCTAAACATGAGGCTTTCTCTCTCTCTCTGTCTCTGTCTCTCTGTCTTTCTCTCCTTCTTTCACTCCCTATTTTTAGTTGCTTTTACTTATAATGTTTGCCTTTGGTGGCTTCAGGAAATTTTAATGTGTCATGTGGTATCCTGCAGCTGACATTTTGAAAGAGAAATATTACCTCAAAGATGACCAGTTTCTCCAACTTCTGTGATTTTACCCCTTTATAATATCTATCAATAGTTTGGTAGATACTCTCTGAATCAGGTGTCCACTCAAACCAAAAGACAGCTACACCTCTGTCTCACTCATCTGTCTCTGTCCATGTGCAGTAAATCAAAGATGCCTGTTCAAATACATGTCTCCAGGAAACTTTAAATTATTTTTAACCGCTATTGCTTTCTTGTTTCCTAGAAATCACAACAGTCTCGAAGATTCGTTAACAGTATTATACATTGATGGTAGGTGACAAATGCAAGCAAATGGCATGGCAATGAAAGACTTCTTCCTGGCCAGTAACTGGGATGTCCGTATTTGTTTATTATTTCCTTTCCCTTGTTTTAGGAACACCTGTTCTCCTTGTGAATTCAGTGAGGTTAGCCTCAGTGATACACTTTGTTTATAATAATGGGTACAGTTTTGTTTTTACTAAGTCATTTAGTTTTGATATTTTAATATAATTCCCAATTCCATCAGAGTTGGCTTCTTCAGACAAATTGCTTTTTCATGTATACTGACTTCAATTTTGATCCCAGACTTCAAATAAATATTTTATATTTTCCATGAAATATAACATAATTATTTCCATAGGTAGATTGAAAATTATAGTTGGACAAGGCTTTTGACAAAATTATAGCTAGGCACTAGGAAGAGTCAGCTTCTACTCTTTTTGTTCAAATGCATATATTTAATCATCATAGAAACAATGATCACAAGATAAAATTAGAAGAATTGAGAAAGAGGAAACTACACTCGCTAACAGTACTTACACTATTTCATATAAACACTGGACGCTTCCTCTGCACCCAGCACCTGTTAGAATATTAGCAAGAAATGGCCTGGCCTCTGAGCTCAGCTCTGCAGCAGCCCTAGAGGAAGCTGCTTTAGGGTAACATGGCAAACTTCAAGATGGAAACTTCAACATGGATGTGGTAGGGGAGGCAGAAAAAGATTCTCAGGAAATGTTAATTCCTGGATTTTAACTTAAAGGGTAAATTGAGGTCATCCAACATGAAAGGGAGGAGAAGGTCATTCTAGAAAAAAGAAATACAGCGAACAAAGCATCTAATGCCTCCTCATTTGGGGCATTCTACACAATGAACTGTTGAAGAATCTATGGTAAATGGTGATAAATGTCAAAAACTAATTTTGGGGCAATTGTGTCCTGGTCTGTGCATTGTGCTGTAAGTACAGTCTTCATCAGCGCACCCTAAGTTCCGTCACTGCCGCACGTGTGACTATGCATACATACATAGGTAAGTTTCATTCTGAGTCACATGGCTTCATTTTATTTAACGACTTTTTATAAATTAATGTGATGGCTGTTGACCAAATTAATATCATCAATGACACACTTAATTTTTGCTTTCCTGTAGTTTGTGTTGTTATTTTACAATATGTTTCTAGAATTGTGTGTATTATACAAAAATAAAACATATCTATGACTCTTGATTTCTTTTTTATTTGGCCTCCTAAATTTTGCTAATGTATTCAGCAGAATATTGCTTAGTCTCTAGTACCATATTCTTGTGGTACGAGAAGTGTTCTTACGTCCCAAAGATGTTATGAGGATTAATTTTAGTAATGAATGAAAATTGCTTCACACACTAGTAATATAAATGTTTATAAACTAATTATTATCCTTAACTCTTTTACTAATAAAATATACCTTTATATATTTTTCTATCATGGATCCATTGGAGAGTGAATCACTTAATAAAAACCTGATCTTCCTATTAGGAAACACTTTTACTTTATACTATCAATTGACCGCAAGCACACAAAGCCTATAACTATCACGAGATGGCAAATGTAATACAATTACCTCAAATCCCTAAAACTCAGTCCATGTAGACTTCATAGCTTTAGTGAAATGTTAAATTAATGAAGATCAAATAAAGGAAATAAATAAAATAACCCAAGGGACTCACCACATCCTAGGCAAGGGAAATGAGGTTTAGCTGCATTTCCTATATTAAAACATTTCTCTCGAATGTACTAGAACTCATGCAAAAGTGCAATCAAATAAAATAATTTAACTAAAAGATCCATTAAGGTAGACTAATAAGGGGGCAAGTGTGAAACTGAATGTATAATTTTCAAATACTGAGTAATTAAACTATAAATACCACTGTATAATCCTGGTATTATGAAAAATTAGGCTGAAGAACAGAAACAAAGCAACCAAGTTAAAATAACACTATTTTTAAAAATTACTGTTCTTTATTGTCGTACTCTATTTTGCTTACTTTCCTGAATAGCTCCCCCCTTTAGCGTGATATATTTACATATGATCTGTATATAGTAAATGTACCTTTTTAACGCACATCTCATAAAACACTTGTATGGGCAGGACACTGCTTATACTGTCACTTCCTGATTTTAATACCTAGGATCTGAGGTGCTGTTTTCTATTTTACCCTGTCTTCTCTTTTTTTTTCATCATCAATCTCTCTAGAAGCTGATAAGTTTTATTATGAATCTTCATAATAATATTCCTAATAATAATATTAGGAGTTTTTCAAAGGAATATTATCAATCTTTTCAAAGTTTTGGATTTTGTTTATTTTCTCTATTTTTTTGTATTGAAATTTCACTGATTTCTGGTCTTTATTATTTCCTTCTTTATTCTTGTTTTAAATTTAATTTGTTCTTTTTCTGATTTCTTATCTGGCATCTCCAAAACAGATTTGAGACAATTCATTTCTTTGCTTTTGTTATTTTGTTTTTGTTGCAATGTAAGCTGCATCACATAAATCTCTTACATTCTATGTTAATTCTTATTCAATTCAAAGTGTTTCCTAATTTCCCTTTTGTTTTTCTTTGATACAGTGTTTATTGAAAAAGTGTAGTTTTAGATTTCAAAACATTTGAGGCTTTTCCACTGATGATTTCTATATTTATTCCAGTAGGTGTACGCTACATAATTTCGTTGTTCCAAAATATTTGAGAAATTTCATGTCCCAAATATGGTCCATCTTGGTGACTGTGTGTGAGCTTGAAACAATGCATGTCCTGAAGTGGGACATCATCTGGCCTCAGTCACACGACTGTGACTTGGGGGAAAGGGTGGCAGTATGTCCAGGTCCTGCCTCCCCTTGCTGATTTTCACTTTGGTCATTCTACCAATTTCTGATTCATTTCTAGTTATAATTGTGGATTTTAAACTACTCATCTTTAAACACCATATGTAATGACACTTATTCTTAGTGTCTAATAAATTAACCAACTTCTTTTATTTGTTTAAAGACACATAATTAGTCAACATGTGTCTGCTTGTGCTTAAATGTAATTTGAGCTTTAGTCAAAATAAGAAACATCAGATACTTCTTGAAGAGCAGTGCATAATAACAACTGTTTGCATGCCTGTGCATAATTTAATCAGAATCATAGTTTATCGTTGAGGAGTTATTTGTATTTAAGATATTTTTAAAATATCTCTAATCAAAATGCGAGACACAGGAATTCTTCTGATATTAAGATCCTCAAGGAAGTTTAGAAAAGTCCCACTTTAAGGCTCCATTGCACCAGCTCTAACAGGAAATGTCTGTCTTGGTGGATGTATGGGCCTTGGCTTTCTGTGTCCCAGCTCTCATCATTAGTTTGGGGCCAAAATCAGCATACTTATTCATAATTTGTTTTATTTAATCTGTTTTTCTGTGGACTTCACACATTTCTTCTGGAATAATTTTTGAAATCAAGCTTCATTTTGTCCATTGTAAATGGCAGTTGTAAATGATTGTAACCCTGCTTCTATATTAGGAAATGAGAAAAAAAATAGAAAATGAATAGGAAATGTATTTTGCATTAGTAAAGAATTGTGTGCAACTAGGTTATATTGTGACAATGATTACCATGAAGCTAACACGCTGACAAGCGATTGAAATTCGCTATTTTCCCAGGAACCAGAGAAAGCGCATCTGCCCTGGAAATTTAATTATACCTGCACTACCACAGGGTAGAAGCCTTTGAATAACCTTATATTGTCTCCAACCCAACACTTCATGATCTTTCCTTCCCTAGGCAGCTAATTAAATCAGTGAGTGAAGTCTTCAATTCATACTAAGGCAATCAGGAATTTGTATTTCTTCTCAACTAGCTCTTGCACATAATTGCAAATTTACTGTTCTCTAGAATCTTGAAGAAGAAAGACCTAATGGATTTAATTGGTTTCTTTCAAAGAAGAAGAAAATATGACTCCTGAATTCTTAGGCCAACTGGTACCCCTCTGAGTGGAAGATGGTTTGGCTGGTCACAAATGACCTGGTCAATACCCCAGTATGGCTGCTGATTGAGACACTCCAGTGATTCTAACTTTGTGGCACTACTTTAAAAAGAAATCTAATTTGTGAAGCATGATTTCTTATTTTTCATCCAGAGAGGATTAGTGGAGAGAAAATTAAGTTCCCTCTCTAAGTAAGTACCTCAGGGAACTATTCACCTATCAATGTATGGGAGAGTTTCAGCCTGTAACTTACCCAATTTCATTAGCATTAATGGGAGTTTTGTGTGAAATCCTTTGTGAATCATTGGTTTAGGAGATCTGTAAGAGTGTGTTCATTACTTTGATTTTGAAATGGCTTTATTCTCCAGCTCAAACTTTTAACGCTTTAGGGTTGCAATAGATGCTAAATATTGGAAGGAATCAAAGCTGGACGTTAGAAGCTAATTAAATCACATTAGCACCACATAAACTCATCCACCATTGTGAATTTTAATGCATGTCATACGAGAGGTACCCAGGTGTTCTACTGGATTGAGGTCATTAGCAGTTGAAGATTCATATTTGAGTTTTAAGCTCTCATCCATTACATTGTTTATTAGTGTACATTACTTTGTAAGGACTTCTACTCAAATTCTCTTTCTTTTGTTTTTTTATTCTGTCCCTCATTGCTACATGGGTAATTTCACACCTACCTGGACAGTCCAACCCGGGGCAATTTTTGAAATTGAAACACAAAATTGGCAGGGGTGCAGTACCCGGATGTGCATATATATCCATCAAAAGCTCCTCCTAGCAAAACGTGCAGTGTTTACGCACTTGTGAAAACAAGAGTCTGTGCAAACCCTTGTAAATCTCAGCGTGATAGCAGGAGACCTCGATTAGACCAAAGCCATTGTTTTTAAAATCATTCAAGACTGTGGCGCACACAGGACGCTCATGCCATGAAAGCAGGTTTCCTGGGCGTTTGAGGCTGACAGATGAAGAATTCCTGTGCTGCTGAAACATGATAATAGTGCACTGCCTTTGTGGGTCAGAGGTTATATTTTTATTTTGCTCAGTATATTATAGCTAAATTATTTCCTGATGAGAAGCAATGATGCATTGTGTGTGATTCCAGTGGTCTTGTGAGAGATTTATTTACAGTGCAACCTTTTCATGAAAAAGCACAGAAAAAATATAAACTGTACCCAACTTCTCCCAAGATTGGTGTTCAATCAACAGAGGCTACTGGTTTCAGATGAACCTGTGAGGAAACATAAGCGTCTGCTCGGATAAGAGAGTGATCACAGGGAACTTGCGAGCCACAGGAACAGGAACCTGTGTCCTTAAACTTGATGTTTTGACCATTTGCCTCCTTTAGCAGGGAAGCTATTTGTAAGACAAAGAACACAAACATAATTAGAAATGTAGGTCTGCGGGCACGGTGAGGCTCACCTATAATCCCAACAGGAAGGAGGTAGAGCCAGAAGAATGACAAATTCAAGGCCAACCTGGGTACTGTAGCAATTTAGCAAGACGCTATCTCAAAATAAGAAATATATAAGGGGCTGAGGATACACCTCAGTGCGAAGGCCCTAGGTTTAATCCTCAGTAACACACACAAATATCTGAAGCCCCTGAACTCTGACCTAGCTATGGAGATTAACATAGAAGCTTAGAAATACTTAAGGTTTAGGACATAACAGTTAGAAACTCAGAGGAAGAAGCCATGACTTCTGCCTAGAGGAAAAATCAGATGAATTTCTGGCTGAATGACAGAGCAGCACAACTGCCGTGCGGGCCCCTTTCCTCTGAAGGGACCTGACTATCCAGCAGCAAGGGAGAGACTGGAAAAGATGCAGGAGCCCCAAATCAGCAGAGACCCCAGCGGGTCTGGGTTGCAATGATGCTGGCGTAAGTGAGCATTCAGGAGATTGGTTACAATGAGACGGTGTTTCAGATCAATTCTCTTTAGAATCTGAATTTGAGTCTCTTGACTCATAAGATTATAGCCTTAGTGAGGAAGGAGAAACCTCCTCACTAAGATGAAGATGGTTTATTGAGCCACTGCAGATCAGGCCCAGGAGAGAAATACGCATTCATCTGAAAAGGAGCCTGGAATTTCCTAAACTGACTGTTAGAAAGATACTGCATGAAATGAAGCTTCTCCTTCCACCCCACTGCAGACGTCGCTGGAGCCTGCAGGAGAACTGATCCTGGGAATATCCAGGAAAAGTAAACTTGACGGGAGCTGAACAGGGCTTTGCTGTTCCTGACGGGAGAAACAAATCCACACAGAAACAAACCAATAGACCTAAAACAAGTAATCCCAAAATGACGAGAAAAATGATAGCTTTCCAATCTTAACAAAGTAAAGTTTATTCACAGTCATCAATTTCTAAGAGCATCATTTAGACGACAAAGAAAATGTCAAAAAAAAAAAAAAACAACCCTTGGGAGGAAAAAAAAAAAAGGACAAAGAAAATGTGGAATCTAGCTTTCTTTTAACATCTCTTAATTTTGCATATTTTTTGAAAGTCAACCTAAGAGTGGTTCCACCATCCAGGGCAAAATTCAGTCAGATTTCACAGAGTGGAAGATGGGGGAAGACTCCATTCAAATGATTTGGTTACCTTCTTCCTCTACCTGACCTGTCTGCAAATGTAGAATTACAATACTTCTAAACAAGGAACCTATATTATTAAACAGAAGAATTTTAAATTTTTTACACATTTCAAATGAGAAAATGTCTCATAAAAAAGAGGAATATACATTTCTTTTTTAATACAATTTACTGACTTGAGAGAACAGTAAACATTTACATCCTTTAGGAAAATTTCCCTTTGGTTTATGTTATACACTTGGATTTTAAGGTAGTATGTATTGGATAAATAGCTAATTATCCACTTTCACCTAATCCCTAACATTACATTTGTACTTTCTTTTAAATAAGAATTATGATTATATATTATATATTATATATTATATATTATATATTATATATTATATATTATATATTATATATTATATATTATATATTATATATTATATATTATATATTATATATTATATATTATATATTATATATTATATATTATATATTATATATTATATATTATATACTATATTATATA
>PVJX010051755.1:0-10168 GCA_004027295.1 Dolichotis patagonum | reverse complement strand
TTATCAAAAGCATTTTCTGCATCCATAGAGATGATCATGTGGTTCTTTCTTTTGGCTCTATTGTTATGGTGAATTACATTTATTGATTTGCATATGTTGAACCATCCCTACATTCCTGGGATGAATCCCACTTGGTCATGGTATGTAATCTTCTTGATGATTTGCTGCATCCTTTTTGATTCATTGATTCTTTGTATTGTTGTCTTAGTCTCTATTGCATTTATTTCTTTTCTGATCTTTATAAATTCCTCTCTTCTTTTGGCTTTGGGATTTGCTTGTTCTTTTTCCAGATGTTTAAGGTGTAGTATCAAGTTGTTTATTTGTGTGCATTCTGTTTTCTTGATGTGGAAACTCAGTGCAATAAATTTTCCTCTGAGGACCACTTTCATTGCACTCCACAGATTCCGGTAAATTGTATTTTATTTTTGTTTGCTTGTAGATATTGTTTAATTTCTTCTTTAATTTCCTCTGTGACCCACTGATTGATCAAGAGAATATTATTAAATTTTCATGTGTTTGTGGGTTTTGCAGTTTTTTTTTATCATTAATTTCTAATTTCATGGCACTATCATATGATAACATGCATGGGATAATTTTAATTCTTTTGAATTCACTTAAATATGTTCTGTGGGCTAGTATATCATCTGTTTTAGAGAATGTCCCATTTCCTGCTGAGAAGAATGCATATTCTGATGTTGATGGATGAACACTCTGTATACGTCTATCAAGTCCATTTGTTCACAGGTGTGATTCAGTTCTGGCATTTCTTTGCTGATTTTCTCTTTAAGTTGATGTGTCCCTTTGTGTCAATGGCATGTTAAGGCCTTCTGTTATAATTGTGTGATTGCTTATTTGGTATTTCCTTTCTGTTAATATTTGCTTTGCATAGCTGGGTGCTCTGGAATTTGAGATCTGAAATTCTATGTTCACTTTCATTGACATGGTTTTGTCAACTTTCAATGGGATTTTTTATTTCCTGTATATCTCTTTGAATCTGCTTCATGCATTCTGTTTTTTCCTTATACTGTTCATTCAGATATTCTATCTTCTTGCTTTATTCCTCTAATATTTTAACTGTGTCTTCTTTAGATGTGTTCAGTATTTCTTTCACTACTTTTATCATTTCTTCTTTTACCTGGGAAATTATCTCAAATTTGAGTTTCTTTATAGCTTCCCCGAGTTGCTTCTTTATTCCAGTTGATATCATTCAGGGATTTCAGGGGTATGGCTTATATTTTTTTTCTATATACATGGATACTAGGCTTTCTTGGGAAATGCCGGAGGTTGAGATTTCATTTTGCTCTTTTGTCTTGCCATTTTCCTACATTTCCGTGCTTCGAGTGATGTTCCAAAGCTTCCCCTGGGTGTGTTGGAAATCACTTCCTGTACCCTCAGCTCCTGGGACTGAATGAAGGTTGCTGAGCTTGGCCCAGTCAGTCCTGCAGGACCTCCTGAGCCTAGTCCAGGTTTTAGGAAGCTGAGCAGGCACTTAACAGCTGCGAGCAATGGTCTTAAACTCTCCCCAGGCCAGTGGCAGTGGGTTGAAACTCTCCTTGTGTGGCCTTGGCTCCCAGGACTGAAGGAAGGTTGCTGAGCATGGTCCAGTCAGACCTGTGAAACCTCCTGAGCCTAGTCCAGCATTTTAGGGAGCTGGGAGGGCACTTCACCCCTGGGAGCAATGGTCTTAAACTCTCATGAGCTAGTGGGCTGGGACTCCCCTTGCAGGACCTTGGCTTCCTTGACTGAAAGAAGGTGACTGGGCATGGTCCATTCAGGTCCATGAAACCTCCCAAGCCTAGTCCAATGTTTTAGGGAGCTGGGGCATCACTTAACCCTTGGGAGTGATGGTCTTAAACTCTCCCCAGTCCAGCACTGGTGCACTGGTACTCACCTCATGTGGTCTTGACCTAATTTCTTTATCTTGAACCAATGTTAATTTTTATTTGTTGTTTTTTTATTATGATACCTACGTCTGAAACCAGTGCCTTCCTATTCAGTCAAATTCTCATTCCTTTTTGGTCTTGAAACGGGTTTCAGTTAGTTGCAAATTTGCTCAGACTGTGCTAGAATTCTGAATCTTACTGATCCAGCTTTCCAGAGTACTTGTATCACAGGCATATACCATCATATCTCATAGAATATTGAAGTTTACCAAATGCCTTTTTAAAATATACATATTGAAGTGATGTGCTTTCCCCCCTTAATTCTGTTAATATCCTTAATCACACTTTTGCTGAGGAAACATATACCTGATACTCACTACTTATTGGAGGAAAGGATGAATTTTGGCTCACAATCTGTATGGGTTTCAGTTCATGCTCACTTTCTCTGAGATAGATTGAGATGACAAAGAGGAGAGAGATTCTGAATAAGAGTATCGGACTAGGGTAACTGGTTTACTGACTCTTCTAGCTTTAGTGGTCCCAAGCCACTCAAGATAGAGAGTTAGACAATTTTAAGACTGTCCAAAATTCAGGGCATACTGAGGTGGAGGGCAAAGGGTAGACATTTGTGCCTGTCTGATTTAAGAAAAGTGCTGCATCTCTTCAACTCCTCTACTCCATTTAAGGGACACAAAGTGCTGCTACACTAACCATGCATTTCAACCTTTCTCTGAAAGTTTCTCCAAAGTTATATAAAGCAAACTGCAAATTTTTTCTGAAACTTTTCTCTATTTTTTGCACCACTGTATGCATTAGGGGATACAGAGATAAAAATACTTCTGAACATTTTCTTCTTTTAAAGAGAATATATCCAGCATCTTATTCTTTCAGGCCCCTACTGTCTAATATTTAATTGGCTGAACTAACTCAGTGTAAGATGCTAATCCTGATAATATCTTAATTCCAGATAATGCATACTTATTTAACAAGATATCTTTTGATACTTTAACACAAAGTTGTAGCTCCTCTGATTACATTTGGTGAAACATGTAGATTCACAATTAACTGAATACTGCTGTTCTTCCGCTACTTATCGTGGATTATAATTTTAAATTTACCCTGGTGAATACATTTTAAAACCTCAACGGAAAGAAACAGTGTTCATTCAAGATTTGCTGTGGATGACGTAGAGTTTATCTAGTGTTCTAACCACTTCAACTTCTATCACTGAGTTATATCAGATGATATTTGTCCTGCCTTTTTCCATCTCCTATATCCTCTGCCTAGTATATTGAGTCTTGTGTCAATATCACACCAAAAGTTTAATTTTTCTTAAAAGGAACCTAATTAAACTTGACATTTTTTCTTCTGAAAGGATGTGGTTTATAAACATATTTACTTGTAAGGGAATTTAGAATAGGAAAAAATATCACTCACTGTAGCAAAGAACTCTATTTTTCTGAGTAACTGATTCACTTTTACACACAGAATATACAAACCAGTATAGATGTTTGTTTATTGTTGCTAAACTTGCACTTAAGTTTAAAGTTTGACTTGAGAGAGATTTACAGGTATCATGGTATACTTTAGACTTCAGATTATTTTTCCATCTGTAATTTTCTATCTCATTTTGCCATTGGTTAAATTTGTTTAATCTTCATATATTGTTTACATTTTTGTAAGTCTCTTTATCTCTGTTTTGGAACAAGGATGTTTAGAAATAATTATGAAGACAGAAAAAGATTGATTTAATGAGACTACATTGTTGTGGAAAGAGTGTAAGATTTGGAAATAGACAAGATTTGGATCAACTATTAGAGTTGCTTCCTGCGAGTTCTGTGACCTTCTGTAAGATTTTAGCTTGATGTGATATTTTCTACAAGTGTCGTAACTACTGTTTGAGTCCATTATCTTTATTCTTTGTGCCACCTTCACATTAGCTTTTTAATGTATGAAATGCTTTCCAGTGTCTACTTCTCTCCATTTGCAAAGTTTGATAAGACAATCTTAGATAATTTTCATATCCAAGAGTCTTGGATAGTTTTCTTATCTCTGAGATTAATATCAACTTGAGAAAAGGTCAAGTGATACATACAGGAGCTATATTTTCTAAGAAAACTATGAATGCACTTCAAAATCCTGCATTTATAGTATGGTAAAGAATAAATCACTAAACCTTATTCCACAGAATAATTCTGAGCTTGTCCTGTTACTTAATTTATGTCAGTCATTTCACTGACTTCAATCAGAAACAGAAGACAAGGCACTTAAATTTTTTGTCTGCCATCAATATTTTCCCCCATTAATACAAATAGGAGCACTACTCAGCCATACATCAAAGCAATTGTGTCTATCTGTGCAAACAAACAAAAATGATATATCAGAGTTTAACAAGTCTCTTCTAATGAATGAATTTACAGTTTCAAAGAATAGTAAACCTGTCAGAGGGAATGAAATGATACGCTGCATTTGGAATAACTTCTGTGTCTGGTATTCATGTTAGGCTGTTAGTAACAGTTTCAAAAATAGAGTATGTGAACCTTAATAATAAATATGTCACTGATGTTATTGTTAAGGTTGACTCTTCTGGGGCTCAAAGTGTATCATGGAAACATAAATGTGATATTTTTGTTCAATTTTACATTTCTCACGGAACATGGTTTTGTGATTGGTCTTTTAGCAGCACTTTATTTATAGATAGGATTATAATCCTATTTGCAACTTGCAGAGATTTCACCTCAGAAACTGAGTGAACACAACAGCTCTAGTTTTGTGATTCTGAAAATGTCACTGCTGTCATTTGTCACATATTCTTGAAATCTGCCTCTTCAATAAGTGACATCTCCCACTCTTTCTGGGCAAAATGTTTTATTCTTTTTTCACATTCCTGATGGAAAATTCTAAATAAAGACTAGATATTTCAGATTAAAATGTTTTACAATAGGAATGAAAAATTAGTGTTTTATATATTACAACAACTAAGAATAATTACTTCAGTGCAACACAACTAGAAAACATTGCACTTATTTTAATTTTACCTTGGAATGGATGTAATTTTTTGCATTATAAAACAAATTATGTTTTACATGCTCACCAAAAAAGTCTCATGGAGCAAAAGCTGCCTTCCCAATGCATATAGATTTCTACCCACTTTTCCATGGATGACTGTCTTCTTTTTATAAACTGCAGGAAACATTTCCCCTTTCCTTCTACTAACCTGCTGAAGTTCACATTATTGCACTTTTCCTCCCTGGATCACAGGCTTTGCAATCCCTGTAAGCCTGCATTCATATTTGAAACTGACTGACCTGTCTGTCCTTTGGTCTTCAGCTTATCATCTCCAGTGCCAGGTTGCATCATCTGCGAGTCTTGGATAGCATTTCCTCATATCGTGAAATATGTTGTGAGGATTAATTAACGTTTATAGTACACATTGCAGAGCATGGCTGCAAGATGCTTTATAAATTCAAAATGCCACTATGTTAATAGCAGGCTCAGTTATGAGAAAGCTGCTAAACAGAACACTTCCCCTCTCTGGAGCGCAGTGACCTTTCTGTCTATCCTACTAATTCCATGATATCTCCCAGGGGAGTATTCTGTACCTCTCCAGCCTGGATTTGCTTCTAACTTAATAAATGCACCAAACACGGAAAACATGTACAGAGAAAAGAAGGGATTTATTTAAGTAAGGCTTGTTCACCTGAAACATAATAGCAGCTGGACTCCTGCTGAATCAAGAATCTATTTGTTCCAGCAGGTCACCCAATGTTGTTTATCAATTTTCATTCCCGCTAACAGAATTAGGCTCCCAAACCATTTCAAATCAGTTTTCTGCCCTTCATTTTGGAGGCCTTCAATTGAAAGGATACATTTAGCACAGTCATAGTCCATTACTTACCCAGGGGAATGGTAGCTCCTCTTTCATGTGCCATATCTGAGGTGGCATAAAAGCAAGAAATAGCATGGAAACCATAGTTCTAGAATCTTTGTAACTTTTGACAGCTTATTTTGCCTCTGTTTACCTCAGATTTCTCAACTGTGTAAAAGAGATACTAGCACCCACATATTGAGGCTATTAAGAGGACTGGATAAGATAAAAACTATAAGGCCTAATAAGAGTTCTTGATTCACAGTGATTAATAAGTATGTTATTGTTAATTTACATGGGGGTCAATAATATAGAATAATCAAATAGTAGTGGCCCAACATAATTGACTAGCAATGTAAACATGAGGCATATAAAACAGCACAAAAGAAACTGATACCAGGAGATGTATTTTGTTGTTATTTTACATATACAAAAACCACATACTGGAATTTCCCCTACTAGAAGTCATGTGGAGGGTTTTATATGTTTCAGGGCTTAAAACAATAAACACAATTCTTACATTTATTCAATTTCCTCCTGGTTGCATACCAAAATAAAGTTAAAATTTAAACATAATTTACATCCACAATACTAATGAGGATAGAAGGGTGATAACCAGTACATTAGAGATTCCATATCAGTTTTTCATAAAATAAAAACAGATCAAGCTATCACAATAGAAGAAAGAGAGGGATTGGAGACACATGCTGTCCAAAATGGTAGTTATTAGAAAATGATAGCTATTGAGCCACTGAAATGTCCCTGGCATGAATCCCAATATGCTGCACATGTAAAATACACACCGACTTTGAAGAAGCAAAATGAAGAAAAGAGTGTAAAATATCTTAATTTTATATTGATTATATATTAAGACATTTTTATATTTTAAATAAGTAAAATATAAAATTAAAATTAGTTTTACTTTTTAAATATTTCTAAATAGAGCTACTAGAAAATTAAAAATGGGACTAAAGCTCTCACTTTTAAATTTTTGTTGAATAACCCTCTTGCTACACATAGAGATCTCCATGGTTTTCTATGAGATGACTGGTATATAAATGAACAATCAAGGATCACTAAATATTTAGGGTAATTTAAACAGCGAAGCAAAACATCTACCCAAAGCAAAATAACATCAGAAGAAGCAAACATGTAAATGATCAAAAGAAAGAAATGTAATACAAATATAGCATGTATTGAGAGAAATTTAAGGAGATATTAGCACCATAAAGCAAGAAGTTACTTTTGTGAAAGTGAACATTTTGACATAGTAACTACCCCATAGGGAGAAACGTGGCAAAGTATATACCGGCCTCCTCTATCTTTTATTTTACACATCTGTGTCTCTATGATTATCTCAAAATAATAAAACAGTCCATTTGAAACAAGAACACATAGAAATTTTAGCTAAGTGTATTTCAACATTAAAGTAATTCTAGAATGTTTGGAAGATAGAATTGAATAAAGTTTCCAGATCATACAATGCAAAGACAAAAGAAACCTGAAATTTGTCCCTGGTGGAAGAGAATATGACATTAAACTTATGAATTTAGTCTTAATAATGTAATTAAGGTTGATTAGTTTTTAGATTTGGGATTAATTTGTAAATAAATTGCAAATCAGAAACCAAAAATTTCAACTGCAAGAGAGGCCATGCCAGAGAAACTACAAAGAAGGATCCAAGTTGGCTAATTAAAGGTGTTAAATCTAAGACACTCGGAGAAATGTCCTCAGAGAGCAGGCATTCAGGAATGGGGGTGGCAGTTACTCCCAGTCATAAAGAATTAATCTGAAGAATTAATCCATGTAGCTCAAACCACAGTCTGGGTCA
Organism: Dolichotis patagonum; assembly: GCA_004027295.1. NCBI lineage: Eukaryota > Metazoa > Chordata > Mammalia > Rodentia > Caviidae > Dolichotis > Dolichotis patagonum. The sequence goes on along the minus strand of PVJX010051755.1, from coordinate 2,586 downwards.
CTAAAGAGGAGGAGAGCTGCTGCCAAGGCTGCACAGCCTTGGACATGCTCTGTTGGTGGGGATAGGTAGCCATCTTGAGAGTATCCCAACAGCCAGAGGAAAGAAGCTAAGCTTGCAGAGGCCAGATTCCTGCCATGAGCTCTACATATACTGTCTCCTTCCTCCAAGTCATCATCCCTACAGATGACAGGGACTGCTGCACCCCAGCAGCATCCTCTTCCATGTTAAATATTGACAAGCAAAACCTCTTTTTACATGCTTTTCTACTTAATTTTTTTATTTTCAAGTGCTTTTGCTTACATTCCACTCTCTCCTAAATTTTTTGCCTCTCCTTTATTAAATTTCTATCTTACCTATTATATTCTTTTTGTTCTTCCTTACTTTGCCTACCCTGATAACTTCTCTTGCCTCTGTCTCCTTTCACACACACACACACACACACACACACACACACACACACTGTACTTTTTACAGTCATCTCAGGATAATCTCTAACAGACCTGTGCTTAGATGATTCAAAAAATCACAAATATAATTAGGTTCAGATATTCTCAGTTTTCTGCAATACTGAATTACACTTTCCTCCACCTACATCCTACTCCATGCCCATAAATATCCTCTTAAAACTCCTCAACACTAACCCTTCATTCCAACTATAAAAGAACTTAAACAGAATGCAACCTCCTATTTAATTTTATTTCCCTATTATTGCTATGCTGTGCTCAAGAAATTTACCCATGGGGCACTTAGATTCAAGAAACAAATGAGGTTTATTAAAAACTGCAATGGTCAGTCAGCTTAGCCTATTGAAACTGCTGGTACTGGCTGATTGGCCTTGATTCCTTTGTCCTCTTTTCTTATATTCCCCTGCATGAGTTCACAAGGTCAGGGGGTTACTATGCATACCACCTTTTTGCAGTACTATCACTACTTTGGAACACTATAAGGCCTTCTTACACATCTGGGTAATTGACACACAGAATGTGGGTACTGGGCAGTTTGGTCATCTAAAGATAAACCTGTTTGTTCCCCTTTTCATAGTTTTTTGGCTAATTGAGGGAGAGGATGAAGCCTGTTGGGAATTTGGCCAAAGGTCACTTATTATTTGAAGTCTAATTGCTAACTAAGCATCTAAACTGTAATCTATGGGCCATAAAATAAGTGAAAAGTTGTGGGGGGGGGTTCCAAGGAGCAAGAAGGGCAAAGAAAAAGAAAAAGAAAAGGGCAAATAGTGATGGGGGTTTTGTTGACTTCAAATTATTATTTCTCCTATGTACCTCTACCCTATTGATTCCCTTTTTTCTCTCTTTTCTTTTTTTCTCTTCACTTTTCCTTCTATATCATAGACTAAATGCTCATACTAATATGGAACAGGTATTCTTATTTAATGATGTATCTTGTTAATGAGTGCTTGGACTTTCTACTGAGGCATACTGTTCAGGCTTATGACCCACCACTTAGACTTACAACCTGTCCTTTTATTTTGGGCAGTTCTTTACATCTTGTTTACAGAACCTCAGTATCTTTCTCTGCACAATATACCCTGTTTATACAGAATTGTAAATTTGCTGATTTTACTGTGCAGTGCAATGCTAAAGTTTTATGTTCTGTCATGCATTATAGTACTGCAAGTAAAAGTTATGCAAATAAGTCATCAAGTTGGAGTTCCCTTTGACCATTTCTTTGTTCTGAATATTATATTGTACACACTAAAAAGAATTCATCATTTAGCAACCAATGTATTTAATAATGTCACAAGTGTGGAATTTGATCATTAGCTGAGTAATGACTGTAAAGACACTAAAGGGTAGTAAAAAAGAGTGAAAGTGAAAACAAGGATTCATGCATAAGAATGATTCATGGTCAGATCTGTTTATAATGTTATGATCAGTAGAAATTCTCACCCACAACACAGTGAAAAGGTACAAATGATTAAAATTGAATAGATCAATATGTGAACACTATAATTGGATAGGTTAACTTATGAACAAATAACTGGAAAATATATATATGTATCCTCTCAACTACATTCTCTGCTTACCCTGTTTGACTTCAATCACACCACCAAAAGGGAAAAATACTTCACATATATCTGTATCTGCATCTGTATCTCTATCTTTATCGATATCTATGTCTATATCCATCTGGATCCCAGGGAACCAAGAGTAGTGGACCTATATGAAATGATTCAACAAGAGGCACAGAAACTTAGTGTTTTCAAAAAAGAAGAGGACAGTACCCAAAAGATGGTACAACTGGTAACTAAAGTGACCAGTATGGATATGTGGGAAACAAAAAATTGGAAGAAATGATCAAAATGGTTCAAAGCATAAACATAAATTTACCAAGAATATAGATAGACTCCATAAAAGTGTTCAAAAGAAATATCATAGATAAAAATATATAGGAATCATACATTGCAAACATAACTAATACAAACACAAGATTTCTGAAATCAAGAACAAAATGGTAAAGCATGATGAACTACTCAGAGAAGCCTTAAAAATTAAAGAACATGAAAAAGGTCATTCAACAGCAATAGAAGATGATAAGAAGACTACCTAAGGCTAATTGGAATTAGAGAAA